>OZ005754.1:0-177500 GCA_963930835.1 Spongia lamella
TCCATACTATATAGCTATCTATACACAGGTTAGTTAAGGATATCATAGGAAGAGATAGTCTACCAAGAACTGATCTTCTAATATCAAACATTTGATTACTGACAATAAGATGGGATCAAACAAACTACAGAAAAGGCAACTGGCATTGTCCAAACTAAGTTATTAACAAGTCAACAACACACAATGCCATTAGTATACAGAGAAGGATTAATTTCATTAACAACTTGATAGGAGACCTTATCACACAATAGGCACAGTCCATCCTTTAGGTATATGGTTGACACCAACACTATATAAATACTACCCAAATATGGTATGCACTGGTATATTAGTGATGTGTGTATAACTATTGTGTTAATCCTCACATGATCTATTTAGCTACTAGAGTAACTACACTACCTCTTTCCCAACACTCTATAATACTCAACTACTAGCTACGTAGCTATAATATATAGCTGCTACTATACTGCAGTACAGTTATTTACTAATGCTGTCAACACTGTAATAACTAGCTATAATATACACAGGACAGAATAACACACACAGACATACAGACAAACAGACAGAATAACACATACAGACGAACAGACAGACAGAGTAAGACACATACTGACGGACAGACGGACTGACTAACCCTTAGGTCCATATATCTTGTGTCCACTAATGCTCATCAAGTCGATGTTCATTTCATTAACACTCATTGGAATTTTGCCAACAGCCTAACAACATGATTACAACAATTAGTACTGGCTACATGATATTCCTACCTGAGCTGCATCTGTATGGAAGAAGACTCTTTTGGAATGGCATATTTGACCTAATATGGAAAATATTTTGAATAATATAGCAAGAGAAGCCTGTTATCCTCCCAGCATCCCACACAACAATGACAAAAGCTGTATAGTAATTTGTATCAGAAGAGAGATGTTAAGTAAATGTACCTACCAATGTCTTTGATTGGCTGCTTTACACCAATCTCATTATTGACAGTCATAATGGATATCAGGACAGTATCTGGTCTGATTGTAGCCTCAAGTTCCTAAACACAATGATAATAACAACAACAATAATGATGATAATAATAATATTAGCTATAAGGGTACAGAGTACAATAGTTTGGTAAACACTTAACACATGACAACTACCTGTAATCTAATGATACCATTGGATTGTACTGGGAGATATGTCACTTCAAATCCTTCTTGTTCAAGAACTCTGCATGAGTCCAGGACACATTTGTGCTCCTATCATACAAGCAGTGACACTAAAGCATACACAGAAGCAGTGACAATAACATGTACACACATTGCACATACACACAGGTACATACATGCATGCACACACTACACATATAAGCACGTTTACATACACACAGGTACATACAGTTTGAGTGGTGATAATATGCCTCTTCTTAGACTTGTAAAACCTGCTGACACCCTATAAAGGATAACACACAGCTAATAGAAGATCAACAACAACTTATTAACACTCAATGGTGTGGTCACTGGCTCAATAGACACTCTATCAACAAGCTGCTCACACAGCGGCATAAAGTCTACCAGCAGTGAAACTATAATAGTAGTGAAGTTTATTAGCCCGACCAATGGCCCTTCCTTCTCACACCATCTTATGGATTCACATTCAGGTAACAATAAAATATAACAACAGCTGGTAACTGCAACACTTCTCAAACAGGCAACATGTGAAAAGTTAAGCCGAAGGGACTTTCACCAAGCAGCCATAAAACATCAACTATCATAACTAAACCATGGTACATAGTAATGCTATTGTGTAATGATTGCCTGTGGTTAGCTATATATAACATATTACATTATCATTACCAACCCATCAATTACTCTGCCAGCCTCTCATAATAATAATTATGATCACATGACCTGGATGATGTAATATCACCCGCCACATCAGTTAATTGTCTCTTATGGTCTAAACATACTACAATTTATTTTTATATTTTAAACTTTGCCTTGAGGCTATTGTGACTCAAAAGCTTTATATCTGCTATTATAATATTCCGATTGTACACTATTATCCATCATGTGAGGATTGCAATGTAGTACAACAGGAATTATCTATTATAGTAACCACTGACTAATATAGCAATATAGTACAGGAGGAGTTACCTATTATTCTAATAATAGTAACCACTAACTAATATAGCAATGTAGTACAGGAGGAGTTACCTATTATTCTAATAATAGTAACCACTAACTAATATAGCTAGCAATGTAGTACAGGAGGAGTTACCTATTATTCTAATAATAGTAACCACTAACTAATATAGGAGGAGTTATCTAGACTGGATATTGAAACAACAACAACTAGACAGTATAAATAAACACTATACAAACAACAACAACACTGTGTAAACAATAACAGCACTATATATATTAATTTAATACAAAGACCATAGTACCAAATGCTGTATTAATATATAACAGCTAGTGTATCTGGGTCAATGTCCCTTTCTATACAATATCCAATGGGAATGTACTTAACAACCACATGATGTTCATTCTGTGGCTTCAGTTTGATCAATTGCTTATAAAAACATCCTATATATTATACGCTGTGCATTGGAGCTGCTATATAATGTTATTCTAACAAGTTATGCTGTAAATATTATTGTTATTGTGTGTATGTGTCTTCTAATGAATTGTCATACACACATTAGCAATGAATAATAATATAATATTTGTATAACGTAAACAACTCTTGTGGCTACATCAAATATTCTATTTACTAAGCATACAAGTTTATAACAGGCTTCATACATCTCTTTGAAACTTAATACGACAACTAGACTCACAGTACAAGCCACAAACTTGTCACTTTGTATAGCTAACATGTAAAGCCAGTTGTACCCACACACCACATGATGGACATAATGATCATCTTTAATTGCAGCCCCTTATTACATCAGTGAACACTCAAACTGTAGCCCGGTACAAATAGCGTCATACCGATATCGGCCGGGATATGCTAATATTGTTTAGGGATCAATCTCCACTACAAACAACATTATGACACGAGTCATACTCACTTTCTTCAATCATGGCAGTGATGCTATCCAACTGGAATGAGGCAAAGTATATAATGGCTCCTAGCAAAGAATGATCCTACACATTTCTGTTATTCTACTATGTTATTGTACACTTGTCACTACATGAGGTTCTCCTTCTTTTTAGCAGCCAACAATTATATTAATAGCACATATTGCTTGCTCATATATTAATAGCACATATTGCTTGCTCATATATTAATAGCACATATTGCTTGCTCATAAAATTTTTGTTTAAATTCATTGAAAATTAAGCAAATTATAAGCACGCTAAATTTTAGCAAATTTTGTACACACCTCAAAAAAAGTATTTGATGCAATTCATTTGAATGGCTTCAGTCCTCTATTAGAAGTGGAATTATTTGTTAATCAGATCAAAATTGAGCAAATTATGAGTGATAGCCTAAGTGAATGTAACTAAATATTATTATTATAGGCGTATAACTTTAACCGTTGTTGCCGAGCACATTAGCGATCGGCAAATAAAGGTGCAGCAGGTGCGCCGCTATTCTTAGATCCCGTTTGTATGTATGTATGTATATATATATATGTCCACAAAATTCTTGAATTGTCGATTGTGGGTTTACACTCAAAAGTATGTTGCTTGTGCTGCATTATAAACATTACCTCTAACATTCACAGGAGTTTCTTATACCTCAAATAGCCGGTGAGTTATTGAGGCACGCCGGCACCGGTGCAAGGAAAGCCAAAGGATAACAATACTGAAGCGCTGGTGGAGCTCTACTACTGAAAAGCCCTGCTGCACGATAAAGGTCTTAGTAGCGATAAGCTCTTCATTCTAATATAGATTCCAACCTAGCAAGTCTTTTGGCAGCACCGGATCCCTCACAACACGCAACTTCTGAAATAACAAGAGCGCCAAAGTATTAGACTACAGTGGCGCTGTATCACATAGCCAACAATTTCTACCTATTTACAAATCAGTTTTAACACGGTGCTTTACTCTTTGGTTGTTTATACCCAAGGGGTGTAACGTGCCTTGTTTAGCACGGGCGTTATCGATACATGGGGCGCTTATAATGCTGATGTGCGCGAGGCAAATCTGCATTCATGCGTATGCCTAGTTATATCACAATTCAGGACACAAAATATTGAAATTAGATGCTTTTGTGGCCTGAATTGTGATATTAAAATTCTATTTCCATCAGCAGTAATACTACAGTGCTCATTTTAATTTCACAACTTTTTTATTCAAGTCTTTATCTTACCTGCAACTTTTTTACACCTTGGGTGTTTGGATCATGTGAAATATAGATTAGTAGCAGCATCATGGGGGGAGGGAGCCTGAGGCATGCAGTTGGTACATAGCTGGCTATGACCACAGTGCACATGGGTAGCACATGGGTAGCACATGGGTAGAGCTGCTAATAGCTACCGGGCCATCTAGCAGGTCAAGCTGGCTATGGCATGCATGGCTATAGCATTACTGATTACCGTACATGGGAAATTTAGGAGGGACAAAATATTGGCAAATAGGCTAATCTGAAACAATTAGTGGGTAAAATATTTGTGAATGAACTGGCTTGGTCGATTAAACATAAATATTTTCGGAGGCACATAGTCGGTAATAACACAATGCATGTTTACAGGTGCATGACCATTTGTTTAAGCGGTACTATATGTTTCTTGTTATGCAATTAAACCATTTGTGACATTGGTTAACCAAGTTCTATGGCTTTTCGCTTTGCGTATAGAATCGATTTTTTGGTGGGTGTGACCTCACGCATTTGTATGAAACCTGTTTAGTGAACGAAGTTGTGAAGGAACATAAAGTTAGTGTTCTAGCTGTTCTACTGTACCATAGATATCGTCCATGGCTCCACACTACTCGAAGGACGAGCGCTTAATTTTAGCTAAACTGAAATGATTGGCAAGTAAAATATTGGTGATGAGCTCACAATTCACCAAATTCACCTATTTTTCCCACTCCAAAATTTTCCCATGTACGGTACCCATGGCATCCTCTCTATCTTTCTAATCCCAATGGTCTTTGTTCCATCGCTTCTCCATAACATCCCAAGCCAGTCTTTGACACCTCACATTATGTAATCACCGCCAATGTGCACTATTTGGAGTATTACTTAATTTAGTGATCGCATCAACCATGTTTGGAATGTCAGTACTTTATGACATGATTTTGTCATCACATGGTTGATCATACTAATATATTTAGTGGTAACATGTTTATTTCCATGTACTTTGCAGATGGGCAAATGACTAGCTCATGGGGCTTGCTTACGCACTCTATAGCTACTTTAACAACATTAAGACTTCTTGCTTGTAATGTAATGATGTCCACTCTGCTATAGAGTTTGTTTTAATCTTCAATTTTCACCACAGCCAAGTGTTTACATTACAGCATACATGCTTCTGCTAATATTTCTTAAAAGTTTCAAATTTCATGAGTTTTTATAATATCTTGTGAAATTACACTACATGACATACGGAAGAACACCAGTCACTTGATAAGATGGCTGGTTACCATAACTATAACAAAGCATCAAGAGTTCTGTTGTAAAAAAATAAACCTTAAAAGATGAAAGAGTCAGTTAACTGTATGACTCAATAGGATCTGCGCCATAACTGTTGTTATGTACAACATTTCTAAACAAGGACAACTGAGAAAGACCGACAGTCTATGACATGAACAAACAACTATGCAATTGAGATTTTACAAATTCTATTATATCAGTTCTGCTACACCCATAGCATGTAGTGATCCTGTGTGTGTACACTAACATAAATCATTAATTCATGGAAACACTCAACTATAGTTATCACCTGAGGTGTTAACAGTGTGTTATAACATTACTTAACACAGTATGGTCACTAACAATATACTATGTGAAATTCTGCAATATATATGAGCTGTAGTCAAGTATACTGTATAACATTATATAGTGATAGTGAAGTATAATATAGTAATGATATCATGAGGAAGTCTGATACTCATTACTAAGCAACACTATAATAATCATCTAGTCAGTCATACTATAAAATCATTATCTCTGACCACATAATTAATTATTCCATTTTGATATGTGCCTACATTTCATGAATACTAAAATGTTCAACTTTGTATAACACCAATTATACAACTATTATCACTTCAATCTTCTCTGATTGCTTTTGATGGTGTGTACTTTGCTACTAATGGCCATACTCACTTCAACGCACACATAATAGTATCATTTCCACTACCCTCACAGTCACACACACACACACACACACACACACACACACACACACACACACACACACACACACACACACACACACACACACACACACACACACACACACACACACACACACACACACACACACACACACACACACACACACACACACACACACACACACACACACACACACACACACACACACACACACACACACACACACACACACACACACACACACACACACACACACACACACACACACACACACACACACACACACACACACACACACACACACACACACACACACACACACACACACACACACACACACACACACACACACACACACACACACACACACACACACACACACACACACACACACACACACACACACACACACACACACAACAGACACAACAGACACTACACACACAATAGATACTCTACTACTGCAGTGAACATCACAGTAGATAACATTATGGTAGATAACATCATTGCAGATGATACCATGAATGATAATTATCATTTACATGTTAAGGAGGAAATTGACAATTACACATACTGATGTCTCCCTAGCAACTGATGTAGCCATTGGGAGAACTACTATACTGATAATGCAATTTATAATAATGCTAATAATGACACAAGAAAGATTAATTGTTACAAGTAGGAATATTTTTAGGATGCTGGCTTCACTATTGGAAATATACAGTAACTAACATTGGAGTTTGCCAAATGTTGAAAGTGGTCAGAATAATGGCCACTTGTTATTTCAAGCTCCTCTAATGATCTATTCATAGAACCTACAGTCACAAATCAATTCTCTTAAGTCAGCAAGCTGTTACACAATTTTATGCTATGAACTTTATTATATATATATACTAATTGTAAATTACTTGTTTATCTGACACAGCAAAGAGCTGGTCAGGCTGTGTGATAATCCAATTTTTGTGATAATTGAATTCAAACAATTATCGTGATAATAAAATTTCATTATCGTGTTATCAATTGTACTGTATCAACTTTGGTAAAAATAGTCATTTTTTGTGAAGATAATGCTATTTCTACAGAAATTTTTTTGATCTAATCACTATAGCAGTAGTTCAAAACATTCATATAATTATATGGTTAACTACATCTCTATTTAGTTCCACATAGATTATAATGAAGAGTTCTCAACTCTTACAATAGAATGCTTATAATGTTTTGGTGTATTTGACGGATATACCGTATATTGTAAATTGTTCGAGGTGGAAAAGTTTCGCGGTTTAATTGGCGACCGTGAAACTTTTCCAGTTAAACATTTTCGTTCTAGTTTTAAATCGGTCAAACACTACAGGAAGAAAATAAGACTATCAATGCGATATACAGCTGGTCACGTCAGTATTTCAAACTCCTCTGCCATTAATAAGATTTCACGTGTCCACGCGGTTGGCACGCCACGCATCGACATTGCCGGTTAAGCAGTACATATAATTATTCGGAATTATTAAGCAGATGTGTTCGACTAATGAAATCACATACACACATTTTGACCGGGGTGAACGAACCACGAAAGTTTTCCAGCGAATTTGAAGTACCTCGTCCATCTGCGAAACTTTTCCACTTCGAACAATTTGCAATATACGGTATGCCATTATCGTGATAATTGTGATACTTAGTTGTACTATTGTGATAAAAGAATTTCCATTATCGCACAGCCCTACCACAAATAGTTATACCAGTGCTAGCATGCATGATGTGGTAGATACTCTAACATAACAATCAGTAATTCACTATGACTAGAGCTACAGTAAAGTTACAGGTGGTAGAAATATACTGAGTGGGCTTGAGGCATAGGAGCCAGGGGATAGCTACAGTAACATAGCTCAAGTAACAAGTGTTCAGTTTAAAGCTCATTTGATCTTAAAAGGCAGTATTTAGGATTTCATCTGCAATAAAATATACTAATAAATAATTTGCTAAGCTGACTCAACTATTAATCATGAGCCAATATATTCACATTGCTACTATCTCTTTTGTGAGTCAAATTCACTCAAAATTTATTTCATAGCACTACAGCACTTCAATACTTTTTCAGTCTGGTCCGAGTTTTGATGAAGGCCAGTAAATAATAGTAAGTTGCTAGGTAGAGGATTGAGTTTCTATGTAACAGTTTACCTTTATAGCAACATTGTTAGATTCAGTAGCTCCACTTGTGAAGATGATTTCTCGAGGATCAGCCATAATAAGATCAGCAACTTGCTATACAACAATAACAATAATACTCTCTAATAGAACAATCACTTGTAACCTTTCTTGCTTTCTCTACAGCAGCTTCACTCTCCCAGCCATATTGATGAGTACGGGAATGAGGGTTCCCATATTGCGACACATAGTATGGTAACATGGCATCCAATGCTCTGGGGTCCTATCATGTTACACACCCAGCATTATCTTGACATTACATAGCATCAAGAGGATTGTTTTCTGTATTATAACATTTCAACTTACCAATGGTGTAGTAGCTTGAAAGTCCATGTACAATGGTCTGAGTTTAGTTACTGCTGGTGACTGCTCTATTACAGTGAATTATAATATTACAGTAAAACAGAAATACAGGGAATTGCCCATGCACAATCATTGGTAGTGAAACTTCTAAAATTGACGATTTTCAACCAATACAACTTATAAACATATAATCTGTTCCTACGTTAACAGTTTATCAATACATTACTTTAGTCCATGTTAACTACCACTCTAAGTAAAACTCTCTAATATTGCATCATAGTCACTGGGATAAATATTAGTGCCACATGTTTACAATATAATAAAGAAGATATCATACACTAGTTTTGTCATTGGAAATTTAGATTCTGACAAAAATAAACTATTTGAATCATCCATTATTAGGCCACTATAGTTGAATATAGCAGTCTCTTGCTCAGATTTATGCGGATGGGAGGTCATTATTCATGGTTAATTATATTCAAAAACTGTCTTAGTTTAAATAAAAAATTACTCTACAAGCCTTAATGCAAATAATGAGGTTCCATGCAGTTGTGCTGAGAGCATGTGGATTATGATAAGAAACTGTTCTTCTACTTGTGATGCATAATAATATTTACAGTTACCGTGTATGTCATCTGCATGCATTCTCAATGCTGCTA
This sequence comes from Spongia lamella, assembly GCA_963930835.1. NCBI lineage: Eukaryota > Metazoa > Porifera > Demospongiae > Dictyoceratida > Spongiidae > Spongia > Spongia lamella. Next base: position 9,441 of record OZ005754.1, read on the forward strand.
TATATAGCCATTCCACACGAGTAGTTTGTGTAATTCAAATGTGTATATAATATTATACTTCAGCTAATCTGCGACTTTATTCACCACAGCCATTGGGACATAATGTTATCCAACATTCCAGGCTTGCTAATACTATAATGCAGCTTCACGTGTTTGGCAACAGATACTACAACCCATAATTAAAGTGTATATGTGTAATATAAATAAAGCAACATTACCGGAAGCTACTTGTACCGCATGTCGCATAGCAGGAATGTACTGGTAGTGATAATATTCAGTAAAGAGGTATGGAACTATGAATCAGGGAAGGGTTGGTGAATGGTGAGCTGCACTATATACGGTGACTATTTACAATGACTACATACAGTGACTATTACAGATTGGATGGTTGTTTTGCAAAGCATCATTTGTTCACACTCCCCACCAGATGAATATTCTAATTATTGTCACCTTGTACAAAACCGTGTAGACACAAATACCTAGTCTGATGCAGCCGACCCTTTTATGCACCTCTACCTGAAAATAAAAGGGTCTGGTCTGTCTGGCATTGCACATCTGTATACTTCGAATGTAATTAAACTTTTTTCGTCCTAAAATGGCGATGTATTGTGTTGGTTGTGACTATGATATTTCGGAGTCAAGGGTGAAGAGATCTTTGTATACTGACACATCCCGCCATAACAAGCTTCTTCTATTTACGCACATCGTCGTCGCCATCACAAAACAGATATAAACATCATCAATAATTCACTAATTACCAACAACACGTTTTGATTGGATATACCAGTTTTCAGTAACACATTACGAATTTATAGTGCTAAATAAACCAGACCCTTTTATTTTCAGGTAGAGGCGCATAAAAGGGTCGGCTGCGCCAGACTAACAAATACCATAGACAAAGTCCCAATACCCCATTCCATTCTACAAAGGTTTTATCACAAGGGATCATCCAGTTTGGTTGTAGGAGCCGACCTCAGGGCTCTTCTCCCATTGGATGGATGTACCAGCTACTACTATCCATTATGAAGTCTAACATAATCCCTTCATTATATTAATGCTCAGGTAAACAGCACAGTATTAAAGTATTATGTTGGCATAGCAACACATTAAGCTTGAGCTACTTGTTTTACCATGTTGAACAAATGTTATTATTATTTCACATTATTATAACATTCACGTCATTATTGTCTAACCTTCCATCAACGACTGCATTCTTTTACTTAACAGTGTGCCATTCTTCGAGTGTAATCTTCTACAAAAGCTTCTTGTGTTAGTTAAGTATTGTCTATAGCGACAAGACTGCATCTTCTCCCAAACACTACACTGAGGGCACTACACTACACTACACTACACATTAACCCACGTGATACGGATTCTCGTTCACGTGATCACGTGATTGTGTTTCTTCTTTACCGAGATTGGCGGTATTATAAATTTGTGAGTAATACGATGTTTAGCATGTGTTCTCCGTAAATATAATGTATCCTTTAATATCTTGTTTAGTATACCATCAACTATAAACATTTTGAGTAATTCAAGATGGCGGATGATGATGATGTTGAAGCACTTTTAGAGGCACCATACAAGAAAGAGGTTTGTCACAATACATATAATGGGAGCATGTGTTGTAATGTGGTAGTTTAATAGTCTAGTGAATGACAAGTCAGTTAACGGCTTTCCGTGTATCGTCTTAGGTTTGTACTGATGCTGCAACCAGCGCATATTATTCTGCATACACACACACACATGCATACATTTTCTATACAGGTTATGAGAATCACTTTGCATCCTTCTGTTTGTATTAACTGACCGGTATGCTGTATTTTGTCATGGATGGTATAAACTATTGTACTATCTGTGATCAATGTATTAATGTCTACCATACAAATGTTATGCAATATACTAAAATATTGCTGGTACTATTAACCATTTTCTATAAATTATACTAAATCGTGCTTGCAATGTGGAGAGTAATCTTGAGATCTGACTACAAGTTAATTTTAAAATACAATGATGTCTTATCGAATGATGACTATCACATATTCACTATACTGTATTTCTTGAAAAACAACAAATGATAGTTTGACCTTGTCTTTGTCATGAAATTATTACATGCATAGCAAAGATGCAATAATCCACAGGATCAGTTTAGTAGTAACCAGCCTCTTGTAACAGCATCCAGGATTACTACATTGGCTAATAAAATGCACAAAACCAATCGTTCAGTTAACGTCATCATGGCAGTAAGCTAGTTTGATCTTTTGTATCAGCAATATTATGCTCGTATGTTTGACTGGATTGACAGTCTCTGTTTGTGTTGTAATGTGTATTCTTTCAAGGTGAAATTTTATATACAACTTTTATCATCCATCTCCACTTTGCCTAATTATAATACATATAAACCACAGTATCCCTTTAGCAGTGAGTAGTGAAATGAGAATACTATATAGTAGTATCTGGACTATAAATAATCCCTCCCTCAGTAATAATAATATACACAGTGCATACAAGGTTAGTAATATGATCATGTTGAGTACTGTAAATCCAGTCACTCATTTGGTGTTCTTTATTTAGAGTTTGTGTGGTAGTTACAATGCATAACGTTACCATGATTAACTTTTATAAATACACTGTAGGGTCAGAGAGGATCACCATACTCTAGTGATGATGATGATAGGAGAAAGTAGTAACAAATTATTATAAAAATCTATCATTATTATTGCCTTAGGCATAAAAAGAAGAAGAGTCGTCGTCACGGTAGCAGATCTAGGAGCCGATCACCTCACAAACGAAGGTCACTATAATATTGTTTATCATTTATGACAATATTGCCTGCAGGCATCGGAGGAAGTCACCTGATTTTTATCGGAGAAGAAGTCGCAGTAGGTCCCCCAAAAGACGACCATCTAAGAAGCATACACCTACTCCAGAGAAATCTCCTGAAAAGTTAGTAACCATTATTTTATTACATGTAACAGCAAGTGATGGTAATCATTACAGGGCTCCCAGTCCAGAGCAGGAGGAACCATCTGAAGAGCGTGACAAGCGTACAGTAATGTGTATGCAACTAGGGGCTAGAGTTGGTAAACATGAACTAGAAGAGTTTTTTGGTAGCATGGGAAAGAAAGTTAGTAATTATTGCTTGTAACTTGTACAATTCAAGATGGCTACAGGTTAAGTCAGTAAGAATGATTGCTGATAAAAACTCACGCAGATCAAAAGGAATTGCTTATGTTGAATTTCATGATTTTATGACGGCTAATGAAGTGAGTTGTTGCCATGGTAAAAATGACAATATTGATCATGTGATCTAACAGGCCATTAGATTGTCAGGTACAAAATTGTTTGGTGTTCCCATAATGATCCAGCCTACCATGTCAGAGAAGAACAGGTGTGCATTATATAGAGTAGTATTATTATATATTATTATTATTAATTCTTAGTACTTGGTTTATAATTGCTATTATACATACACGCAAACACCAACACAAAAAAAACAAAATAAGCTATGAAAATAACAAGAAAAACAAATTACATGTTACAAAACAAAAAGAAAAACAAGTCAAGTAAGTCAATACTGGCACCATCCTCAAGGCCCAAACAATGCCATCGGGTACGCAAACCCTGCACGTATAGCACAGTTGCTCGGAGAATAGCAAAAGCAAGACGAGCACAAATCCAATTATTATTATTATTATTTTATTTTTATTGTTTAGTAATGTCTCTAATTTCTTAGGTTACAGCCATGTGGTCAAGTGTATTATTATTATTATTATTATCATTATTATTATTATTAGAGTTGCTGCAGCTGCTCAGAATTTAAAGAAGGCTGAGGGACCACGTAAACTCTATGTGGGCTCATTACATTACAATATCAATGAGATAATGTTGAAGGCTGTGTTTGCTCCTTTTGGACAAGTGGTAAACATTAATATACAGAGAGAGTCTAATGGAACTTCAAAAGGATATGGTTTTATTGAAGTGAGTGTGTGTGTATGTATAGTTTAATACATTATCATAATATCAATGAACTGTGTACATCATTATATAATAGTTCCCAGAGTAGTCATGGGGAGTATAATTCACGGAACCCTGAAAATCATGCAACAGAATGGTCTATATATCACGTAACCTTTCTCGGTTCTATGGTACAAGTAGTAACATGTTAAAGTGTTTATGTTTGTATAGATTGTAATACAACTAGTATAGTCATTCCAAAGCCTTCAGTGAGTACAATTGATCTTCAGCACGGGCACTTAAGTGAATAGCGCCCCGCACTGAAAGGATCTGGCTATGAATAGAGAGTCGTGAAGTGTAGATAACCCGGATAACAAGTCAAACCCTTCCATATTATGATCTTAGCGTAGTGACTATGAGGTGGGAGGGTATATTTCATGGAACACTACAGTATAAAACGTGTAATAGAAATGGCCATTTTGATATACTAATGCTGTGGAATACGAGGGCTTGAATTTAACAATGAAACTTAAGTATGCTGATGAAGATAAATCAAACGAGACTAGTACACTATATTTTATAATAGTGTTGTTATACAATGGTTCCCAATACATTAACATCATACAAGGCATATTATATATTAATATTATAGTTCTCAGAGTCAGAGAGTGCAGAAGCTGCCATGAAACACTTAAATGGCTTTGAGGTAGCTGGTCGGCCATTAAAGGTGAATCATGTGACCGAGAGAGATCCTAATTCAATGGAAGCACTTGATGCTGAGGATTCTGATATTGGTGTTGGCATGACACCGGCATCACGAGTTGCCTTAATGGCTAAATTATCTGAAGGACATAATGCTGGTGAGTAACCATAGTAACTACATAATAGTGTGTCAACATATATTGCCACTTTTGTATCATGATAATTATAGTGATATATTGTATGATACTGTAAAATGTGATTTTTATAGGCTTTCTTCCAATTTCATTATCATTAAGTACGGTAGCACTTGATAAAGCAAGGAAAACTATACTTCTGAAATAAATGTGCCAAAAATACAACCTTGTAATAATAATGGCTCCAAGTAATAGTTGTAACATGGGCACGAGGGATTTGCCTGATATGTATGCCCGAGGGCCGCAGGCCCGAGGGCTGAGGGCATACATATCAGGTAAATCACGAGTGCACATGTTACAAGTAATATGTAACACTTCCGGCACTCTAAAAATTTGCCCAAACTTGATGTCGATATTTCCGCCTCTTTATATAGTAACGGGTACTCGTTGTGATTGTGGGACTCTATTTCATCGTTGTCATGACGTTCTTGCATGGTAGTGCTGGTAATTGTGGGTTTACCACAACTTTTTATTAAGCTGCAGGACTTATAAATGGGCAAAAATCGCGTTTAATCGCTGATAAACTAATGGTGAGTGTGTTACAAATAGAGTAGATTAATGTAGATACATTAAGTCACACAGTAAATAGATTATTTTTATCACGTGAGAAACTCACCTCAAATGGCGTTTTTTGGCTTATATCGGCTTCTAAACTTCCATGGATACGAAAACAAACATTTTAAGACTAGTAACAAAGTATATATTTCAACTACGAATAAAGATTAATTTAGAAAACTAAAAGCCACAATCGATATTACATTTATGTGCCTATATAAAGAGCTCTAGTGATGCACCAACTTATCGATCAAAGGGTAGATCAAAGAGTTCAAAGGAAAGATTTTCCCGGGAAAATCTTTCCTTTGAATTCTTTGATCTGCTTTTTGATCATGTACACTGGTGTACACTAGATGTGAAGGAGAATAGGGATACATGGCTTATGTATCCCTGTAGATTCCTTTGATCTGAGGTGTGAAAGTGTTACATGAATAGTTAAAAGAAGGCAGTAGGAATGGACTTTTAGCGTAAGCTCCCATTTATCGATATATATGAACTTACTAGCATCATAACTTTGTGGGGAAATATCGCAGCGTTAAAGTTTTTATATTGCCAGAATCCATATAAACGCTTCTTTCAATCCTCTGAATTATTAAGCGCTACTGCAAATGGATCAGAATTTATGCGCACTTAAGTGATGACAAGCAATCTTCAATTACTGATACCAATACCAGCACCATATTATCAATAGACACTATCTATGCTTCAATTATCAATAAATGCAACTTTAACAACATGCTATATTCACACATATGGCTTACAAAAAATCCCACTGTAATTAACAACTAATTACCCTGCTTCAATTGAAATATATCGTTGCATCAGAAAGTTATGATTTTTTAAAGGATTTTTGTACAGTATTTGTGCACAGTGTTGCAATTAAATCAAAGCCCTCGACGTTAGACAAGTAGACACTGAAACTGGCACTGTTTCTGAAGAAATACCATCAGCTATAACAGGTAAATGTGTGAAATTATTAGTGCCTATGTACTGTACCTTTCACCGAAAATACTTCACACAGCTCACTTTTAGCCTTGCTTCGTGTCACAAAAGAAACAACCAACACAATGGAAACCGTAAAATATCCGTATTTTCACTCATACTAATGTATTGATAATTGAGAGCTTATGCTACAACAAAAAGTAAGGAAACGAGAGCTGCAAATATAAAGTCTCAAGATTTAATCCCTACTTTGACAGAATAATACAAAGCAATACATCAAGCCAAAGTAGGGATTAAATCTTGTAGGATTTGTATTCGCAGCTTTTGTTTCTTTGCGGAGATTGATCCCTACTTTGAAATCAATTATTCTTGTATATATACTAAATAGTTGTAAAGCTGGCAACCATAATTTACAACTACAGCATCAGTCATACTATGTACTACTATACAGTCACAATGTTGATACATCAATAATATATCACTGGACTAAACTGTCAATGTATACACATTGTAGGGCTTAGTGCACCACTAGTGCCCCAGGCAATGTCCACCTTATCTTCAGTCACTGCATTATCTCCTTGCTTCAAATTGATTGGCATGTTTGATCCTTACAGGTGAGTAGTGTATACAAACACACTGTCTATTATAATTTATGCTATAATGCATTCTATCATTCTATAGTGTAATAATGCATTGTACCATTCATTACACTAATGTAGAGAGACTGAACCAGATTGGCACCTGGACATTCAAGATGATGTATTGGAGGAGTGTAACAAATATGGAAATGTTGTTCATATATATGTTGACAAGACTTCTTCAGAGGTGAGCATTATATAGAAATTGTTGTCACTTGAGTATTACGTATGCTCGTCACTGTTACATCAGCTGGAAGCATGTAAAACTGCTAATACGTGTATCCCTGCTCTGTGTTCTGTTGTAGTTTAAACTTTAAACATATCTCCTCAAAATGTTGTACATTAGCCCAACATCAAACAATTCTACTACACCTTAACCACTCAGCTGCTTATCTTGTCTATGCTCATGTAGATTATTGCCATGTTGTCATAGTAACAAGAATGTGTCATTTACAGGGTGTGGTTTTTGTAAAGTGTCAGACACCTGCAGTAGCAGCTGCTGCATTCAACTCACTCAATGGAAGGTTTTTTGCAGGTGAATTAGTAGATTGCCCTTATCACTGTAACATGATATAATATTTGTATAGGGAAGCAGATTAAAGCAGTGATTATTCCAGAATTTCAGTATCACAGTATCTTCCCTAATGCCGTGTCTGCTTCTATCCCTTTGAAGCCGTCGTCATGACAATGTGATAGAACATAATAGGCTGTTTAAGAGATGCTATTCATTTAGTGCCCACTGTGTTCACTTGTATAAACTATATAGTCAATATATTGAAATTTGCATGTTTTGCCTCTATAGTGCTGGTACCTGCAGCCAGGGGAGGACATGTGACAAGCTACGTTTACTCCATAACACAATAGATACCATAGTTATACAGCAGCCTTCATTGCTATCCACTGGAGATTAAAGAAGCTGTTGTTATAACCTAGAAGTTTTAATGCGTTAAAATCAGAAGCTTATAGTGACACAATATACACATATCACGAGTCCTGTTTGATCCTCACAATCTAGAATACTGCCTACAGTGGATATTGGTTGTCATGAATGCTGCCTGATGTATGTGTTGCCATGAAGGATGAGCAGTCACAGTATCGGTCGTCACATGATATGGTCTTAAACGTTCTAACACATGTGTGGCAGCTCTCTCATCTTTATACATGGCGGAAGTTTGCTCTGCTAAAGCGAGAAAAAACGTCGCAATTAAGAAAAAATCGCTGCGAGCAGGGTTCGAACCTGCGCGGGGAGACCCCATTGGATTTCAAGTCCAACGCCTTAACCACTCGGCCATCACAGCATGTGACAACAGTAAATTATTTTAGCGTTATTTACTTTTACTTCTTTGTAATATGTTTACATGGCGCGAATTACAAACATGGCGAAGGACATGCAAGATGTTGACGACGTGATAGCTAAACTTAGTGGACCGAGTTAGTTAACGTGTGTTGATTATATGATATGAAAACACTTCAGCAGGTTTGGCAGAGTATCTAGACTTCCTAGAAACGTCTGGTAGCGCTCCTGTAAGAGCAGAGGTAAGAGATAAACACTAGCACAACACTAAATGGGCTAATACTTCAGGAAGAAGCACTGAATACTCCACATATTGACGAAGTATTGAGCAGTTATCGTGAGCGAACTGATAAGCTAGAGGACAACAACTCACCTCCTCATGTACAGACTAGACTGTTAGTATTAGAGCAACAATTAGCCAGTTTGTTAAAGAGAAGTGAAGAGGTATATAATTAACATTGATAGTTTAACATTTTATGTGATGATAGCATAGATAGTATATTCTCTATCTATGATGATAGGCATTGACTCCAGCAAGAAATACAGTTGTACATAAGTATGTTATTGTGTTGTCATTGGTGATGTTACATTAATGATAGAAGGGGAGGTAGCAGGAAGAGTGATTCCACAAGTAGTGATACGGTAAAGAAAGTAGAACGAGAAAGTCGTGTTGCCAGTCATCATGAAGATCGTAGGAAGAGAATGCATTTAGTGAGGGATAAGAAGACTAGTGATGACATTAATTCAATGCAGGTAACAAGAGAATGTGAGGACTAAACTATATACCTAGCCAACAAGGTTTTAAGCATTTACATTAGTTGTTTACTTCTAACTGTAACACTTGATAAACATATACAAACTATTATGAGTGTTAAGATTGTTATTTACTGAACTGCTATTAGTTGCTGTATCATAGCCAGCTAACTGAAATAAGCACAAAATATGTCCAAACAAAAGTGATGTCTTGATCAGACATTTTAATGAAAGCCGTAAAGCACGTCTGCGTAAAGCAAGAATATTACCTCACTTGATTACACATGAACAGCCCAACACTTGATCATAGCAACACAGCAGCTGAGACTACTATTATAGCCCTACACCAATAACATGTACACATACGGCATATGCCCTATTATATTATTGCCCCACACTAATAACCTATACACGCTGTATATATGCACTATTTTATTGTTGGCTCCAGTTACTAAACAAGGAACTGGATAGTGAAAGAGAAAGACGTTGGAAGGCTGAGCAAGCAGCTAGGAAACTTATTACTCACATTAGATTACTACAAGCATCAGGTGACCGATGCCATTTGATAACATTGTACTGTTACCATAGATACTTTAGAAGAGGAACAACGTCGTAAACATGAGTTAGCATTATCTAGAGTGATGACGTTGGAACAAGAAATTGTTAGAGAGAGAGAAGCCTCACAAGCTCACATTGAAGAAGCCAAACAATTGAAAGTGATTGTAGTCATTATTTCTGCCATTATTAATTACTATATATGGATAGGTTGCCGTGGAAGCCATAAAGGATCAGTATACTGAACTTCGTAGTAGTCATGATGATCATATGAGGACAATAGAGAATATGCAGCAAATAAATAAACAACAAATGATGGAATGGGACAATGAACGAAATAAACTGGTCTGTTTTGTATTGTGTTATGGTATAGTGTATGTGTTATTGAGCATATTCCATAGTACAGTGTATGTGTTATTGTAAGCATATTCCATAGTATAGTCATTATTGTGTACGTATGTGTTATTGTAGTATTAATTAAGTTGTCCAATTGCATAGTTGATCACACGAAACTCTAGCAAATATGGGCTTGTCCCATAACAGTGACATCATAATACTTATTATGATCAAACTTATAACATCATTATGATCATGTGATCAGCCTTGTAACATCATTATGATCATGTGATCAAACTTGTGGCATCATTATGATCATGTGATCAGACTTGTAGAGCAAAACAGAATGAAGCTGCACTATCAGCCTCACATAAGGAATTATTGCTACTACGTAAGACAGTGAAACAACTAAGACAACAACTTTCACAAATTCAAGAGTTATTAGCGACTAGAGAGCTGGAGCATCGGTTAGTTCTTGTGATTATGTATTGTCTGTCTGTTTGTCCAGTCTGTCTGTCAATCCCCTTTGAACTCATGTGTGTATTTGAGGCCAGTGTTATTATGGTTTTCTTATTTGGGTAGGGCACCTAAGGGTTGCAAGCACAAGTTTCTGGCAGACCATCAGTACCTCAGCTCTTCAGTCTTCAGTTCATTACTTGTTCTGTAGTAAATAATGATCTGAGCATGTAAATTATTTCTTGTAACATCGCTACCCTCACGTGTATAAGGAAAGGATGTCATGTATGTAATGATGTTGGTGATCATGTGATACAGCACACATCATACAGTATCCCTGAAACATGAATGGTTATTTTTTCGCATCATGTTTTATCAGAGATCTTACAACCGTAGATCATGTGATGTACATTACTAGTAATGAACTGTAGATCATGTGATGCACATTACTATAGTAATGAATTGTAGATCATGTGATGCACATATTATAGTAAGGAGTTGGAGAGCTGTCATCACCGTAGAGAAATACAGCAGGTAATAGACGCTGAGGTTACTAAGGAACGTAAGAAGATTGACAGTGCCATAGACGAGTACAAGACCAAGTAAAGTGGATCATGTGATAACTATTGGGATCACATGATCACTATTAGATTGTCAGAACAACATCAGGTGATTACAGCAATGGAGTATGAGTTCCGTAATACTCTAGCCACTGAGAGCAATAGATACCAAGAGGTGTGGCTTATATTATGATATCATACGTAGCCTAGCTCTACCATTAGTTAGAGAAGTCATACAAGTCATTGCAACAAGAGCTGCAGGCTAGTAACGACACTGCTGTCATGGCAACACAGCGAGAACAGAAGACTACCTGTGTAGTAGCTGATCTGACTGCAGTAAGGATCACATGATGTCTTGTGATGTCACATGACATTGTTGTTACATGTAGATGGTAAAAGAACAACGAGGTAGAATTGCAGAATTGACAAAGTGTAAACAGGAGTGTGTGGCCGAATACAAAGTAAATATGTCCTAGTGTTTGTCAACATTACCCCCTCCCCCTTAGGAGAGAATTTCCACACTGGAAGCTGATGTTGCTATTAAATGTAAAATACAAACACAATTAAACTGTTTACAAGAAGTGAGTTACCATGGTTACACAGTGATGGATTATGTTGCTATAGGAACATGGTAAAGTTCAGTCACAGCTAACAGCTCATGTCTCAATGCTGAATGGACTAAGGGAAGAGAAGAGATTGTGGGAGCATGAATTGGCCCAACAAGGTAAATCATGCCACCGAACAGGCCCTCACTAATAGCACAATCTGGTGACATTAGTTGATTCTCTTGATTCCGGAAGCCAAAGTCTAGCCAATTAAAGATATTATAATGGTCAATGTGCCGCATTGACAATGTCATTCCCTGTATTTGTTAGGGCATAGACAACTAGTTCTATACCTTACAATATTCTAATATTTAAGAAAATGGATTGTCACCAGGCAACATTTGTGTTGGGGAGTAATCATTTGATTATAGTGGGTATGCATGTATTAAATTATTAGGAGCATCATTAGCCCAGGACAGAGGTCGTATGGAGGCTAAAGTAGAGGGAATGGAAGAAGAAATGAATAAGCTTAAAGCTACAAATCAACAACTTGGTGATAGGTTAAAAGTGAAGGAAAAAATTTGTGATGATCTTAATAATACTATCTTACAGTTGAAACAGGTACAGTTTACACAATCAATGCCATATTAATCACCATGGTTACTACAGACACTTGCTACAAAGGATCACATAATCCAAGAGTTACAGAATACACAGCAGAAAGAAGAATATGTGTTACAGCAACAATTAGAGGAACAAGAATTGACCAATCAGGATTTACATGTAAGAGTGTGATGATGAGATCACGTGATCAGCGCCACCCACTTTTAGGAGCAATTAGAAGGATTGGTAGAACGTAAGGAACAGTTGAAATTACAATTGAGACAATGTAGAGAAGAATGTGAACAATGGAGTGACAAATACAAGTAAGGCCTGTATCATGTGATCTACTCTCTTCTCATGTGATACATAGGCGACTTAATGCAGAGTGGGATAAGAGGGTGGGGCTGATGGCAGGGCTGGAGGATCAGGTGATCCAATTGCGGGATAGTTATGAACAGAAAGAAAGGAAATTAATAGCCGAGAGAGACGAAGCTGTGCAACAAGTTAGGTGGGTGCCTGGATGGGGCTGAATAGTACATACCAGGAAATTAACAATCATACTGCATCAACCAATAATGATAATGGTGATCAAACGAACAGTCATTGACCACATGTTATGATCTAAGCATGACCATTGATCAGTACTGATGTATGACTGTTCATTTTTGATCATGTGTGATCAATGATTGCTTGTATTGATCTCAATCAATGCTGTAGGTTGGCTAATGATAAATTATTATCCAATGATGAAGCATTTCATGAACAATTAGAAGCTAAGAGATTACAATATCATCAGTTACTGGAGGAAGCTGTAAGGAATAAAGAACAAGAATTAGCTGTGGCTAATTCTAAGGTTAGGATCACATGATGCCCTGGGGTTACTAAATTAAGTACACAGGTAAATGATATGGAGAATGAGATGAGAGAATTACTGGAAGAAATTGCTGCTGAAAAGAAGTTAATGGAGGATAAAATGCGAAAACTAACAACTGTATTTCATGAATTACAACCATCATAGCTGTATTTCACGATTCATGAATTACAACCATCAATTCATGAATTAAAAGCATTATAAATGAAATTTTAAGACTTACAAAAACTACCGTAAAGTGTGCAGGTGTATAAGATTATAGTGATGGAGTGGATGGGGCTAACAAGATTATCTAAACAATTCTCCGGCTGTTGGGAGAGGTGCTAGTCCTCCAGTTGCTACTGGCAACCTTGATAAATCTGGTAAACTAGCCAAATGAGATTTCAGCTCTTCTCTCATCAACTTCACCCTCTGCAGTTTCTTTTTGTGTTCCTAAATAGAGCACACCATTACATCATGCTTTATAAAATCAGCCTAACCTCTAAGTTGGCTTTAGTTGTTTTCAGTTGTTGTTTCTGTTGATAAGTGAATGACTCCAGTAAATCTTGTACTTCTTTACGTTCCTGTAATTCTTTGTCTAGTCGACTGACATAATCTCCAAGAGCTTTACTGGTCGACTCAACTTGATTGTTTAACCGCTCCATCGATGCTTTATCTAATAACATACAGTGGATGACGGTGTTACTAAGGAAACTGGCAGTTCACCTTTTATATTACTGAGTAGAGAGGCGTTGAAGACCTCTGGAGGAAAGGAGGTGACATGTTGATGAGTTTTAATATCTTGTGATGGCTGGTCCTTTTGTAATGTTATCAATCTCTTCATCAAGTCACTGGCCTAATATGATTAGACCAATCAATTATCGGTATATGCTCATACTATGAAGTATATTTTAACTGCAATGAGTACAATAGTGGATGATGAGCATATTATGAAATTTTGAATTTTTGATGGAGAAAATCTAGAATTTTTAGCAGTACATTTTTGTATGTAATAATTATGGTACATGATTAGCCCCACCCACCTATGATACAGTATCATGTGATGATGTGTCAACAGTACAGTTACAACATAAACATGTCCTTTAGTATATTATCCATCTCTGTTTTGGCTTGTGACTATTTTGACATTGTATTTTGCCTCAAATCGACTCACATGATCTAGTTTCTGATGCCTTTTTCTTTATAAACTAAATACAGTGTTGGGCAATATTAAGCCACACAAAGTTAAATAACTTTTGCATTTCTTAAAAATTGACCAGAGGTGACCAGGCCTTTTATTTTAAATTTTATCTTAAATTGTGTCAATTAAGATTTAAAACTAAAACTGTTGCTTTTATATATACACAATTTTTCTTTCATCCATGTTTTTAGCTTTTTTGACAAAAGTATTTGTATGGTTAATTAAAAAATGTTTTATTGCTTGACAAAATTGACCAGGCAGGGGGACCAGAAACATATTTTTAACTTTGTTTGGCCTTACGATATTATCGTGAATTCACAATACTAAGTGTCATGATAAGAAAACTTTTCGTCAATATCATGTGTTATTATAGTTGATCATGTGAGCAAGATCACATGATCTTACCTCAGGAGCAGGCCTCTTAGGAGGTGTGGCTGGAGGAGACAAGTCTAACTTGCTCTTTTTACTGACTATTTCATCAGAATTAGCATCCACCGATGGCTCTGTAATGTTTGCATCACCCCCCATGACTGTGACACGACATGTGACACAAACTCACCTAAGAGATTATGGAGTGTTTGCCGTAGTTCAACCGAGAATACACTTCTCTCCTCCCAAACTGACAAAATACGTGTTGCTGTTCGTTTGATAGCTGTATCACCACTTGAACATCACGTGACAATAAATAATGATGTGCACGTGACATCATATATGTGCACACTTACAGATCAAGACCTTTGAAAACATCCGCCATTATGAGTGTAAATTCGCGCCGATATTCGGGTCCTTTTCGTTTACTGTTTTGCACCACATCATTAGCGAGATATAATAAAGTTACTTTACGATCATTATTAGCTGCAACAATACACTAGCACCATTATACAATATGTCAGGTACGATACCTTTAGTAAATTCTCGCTGCCAAACTTCTAATGCAACTTTAGCATGCTTCCTATGATGAATCATCCAGTTAGAAAGGCCCTGAACACTCTGTTGTGAAGTAGTGAGATCGCGAAGCTTCTTTACCAAACTTGATGTTGAAAAGTTGGACATTTTAACCCACAATCGATATGTCTGGGGGTCGTAAACTATATTTCGCGTTTGGTTCAAATCTTTCCAAAGAAAGGTTAAGTTTTAGCTGTCCGTCAGCTGAGCTAAACACTGTAGCGAGGTTGGATAATTATAAGCTATCATTCTTCGGCTATTCAACAAGATGGCATGGTGCGGGAGCGTCTATCGAATTAAGTGCCGGGGATCATTGTTGGGGTACGGTTTGGAGCATATCTGAGGAGGAATTAGTGGCGCTAGACAAGTTAGTTATTGTAATTATGGTCAGTAATGAATGAAATATGATTAGACAAGAATATTGCCATCATCCAGCCGGCTATGCTCGGGTGACCGTGGAGGTATGTACAAAGAACAATGATAAAATCACGTGCCTTACTTATGTGAAAAAGGATAAGTCTCAACCGGGTCTCCCATCAATTCCATATAAGGAAACAATAATTAAAGGTGCGCTTAATTGTGGACTACCCCAAGACTATGTGGTAATGCTTCAAAGTATTAGAGACAATGGTTACCATGGTGAGGTTAATTATAAGGATGGTTTGTAATTTTATTATTATAAATTCATTGCTGATATTTAGCTGCTTACCGGCTTAATTATTCAGCTGGATATTTAGCTGGTCACCCGGCTGATTTCCAGTACTCGTAATGCATGATATACAGAAGCATTAGGATGTAAGAGAAGACAAAGTCTTTACTATGAAAAGAACAAAATTTATCATTGGTGGGTATTCAAACCCCGGGTTCTACGGTTCACTGGTCCATAATCCTACCAGCAAGACCTAAAAAGTGTAAATTAATGGTTTACTCCGTGATCTAACCCACAGCCTGTGCACCCACCCTGGACACTTACCAAACTTTCTGTTTATAAATCAATGCCCGGCTAAATATATTTATTTCCCGTAGCTGTAGTGACCAGTTAAATATCCACTTTGTTATAAATTAATTTGCATTTGTACATATAGTAGATGTTTATATTATGAAATAATGTTAAAGCAAATAATTACCAATTGTCAGTTTTGGAGATTACCACTTCACTATGTGCACTGTATCCGGCAGCAGTTTCTGCTCTGAGCCTAAACTCGTACTCCGTTCCCATGTCCAATCCAGTGATGGTACCAGTATTGTGACTGTAATCCAGTTCATACATTCTGTCCCATGCTACACTCTTGCTGGGGGCACGGAACTCAATGATATATTCATCAACAGAGGAATCCAGCATATCCCATGACAGTGTGACTGTAGTAGATGTTGAACTGACCACTTTTAGTCCAGTAGGGGTTACTATAGTAACAAGTCACTAAGATGTTGTTGTAGTAACAAAATAACACTTACCGGGAAATGCTGAGGTGAGCATTATGGTACAAGTTAGTAATACTATGAGCTGAGACATCATTTTACTCTCCATCGCTGTAACAATGTCACTCATAGCTTTAAGCATCAGTTTATATAGCTCAGTATAGTGGCTACTTGTAGGACTACCATCCTACCTGGAATACATCAGTGTGTCCATTTAGAGGATGAAGCCAAACAATGGCATATCATGTAAAGTCATTGAGTACAATGGACAAGCCATTACTCTATTACTCATCCCATATGTATAAATGTTAAAGATTCCTTACAACTTATTACCTTATCAATCAATACCTACACAAGTCATGCATATCATCCTACTCTTACCATATTAAGGCTACCCATCATAGCTAGGGTAATGTACAACTGTTGTGTAGTTTGTGTGTGTGTGTGCGTGCCATTACAATGGTTGATATTTTCATATAAAATTCACACAATGATAGTTAGGGCTAATCCTTGTTAGTTTCCTTAGCTATTCTTGGTACTAAAGAAAGTTCGAAGATTCAATAATCAAAGTTGATGTATGTCCCAGCCTATTGCAATGGCCAGCTACTGTATGTGTATACAGCCACAACATGTCTATGTAATGCAGTATGTATGTATGTGTTTGTTTGTGTGTGTGTGTGTGATAGCTTGTACAACTGTTGTGTGTTTGTGATAGCTGGGGGGGTAACAGTGAACATGTATCTAACAATCATACTACAGCTGCCTATGTGCACTCAGTGAAGTGCTTTCATGTACTATCACTACTCTTTCATCATGTGCTGCTTCTCTGTATTCTCAGTCATGCTCCTTCCACCAATAGTTTGTTACGGACCACAAAAGCTTCCCTGACTGTTAAAACTGAGCTGGGCCAAAGAAGCACAAGTGCTGGTTGATATTGTATGTGTGTGTTTAAAGTTCATTCTATCCCACTGAAGCCGTACTTCAAAGGATTTTCCTGACATATACCCCAAGCTGCCAGAGTGTTAATACACCTTAAAGGCATGGCTGCTAACGTATACATCAAGCCATAAAGTGTTGATATAAATCAAAAGCAAACTGTTGGTTCCAGCTAAACCCTTACAAGTCAGTGCATGGTAACATCAAAAGCATGATTCCTTTAAAGACTGTTAAACCCCACCTGCACTCATAGGATATCCTTGATATTAACATGCCTCATGTAATATCAAGGATATCCTACTCATGGTGGGGTTTAACTAATACGTATATTGCACATCAGCCTAGGGCTTTGTGGTATTGCCAAAAATAATATTTTGTTACTAAATATTGATATCACATCAAATAAACAAATTAGTATTTCAAATATTATTCAAAATCATAGTAATAAATAATTAAAAATGTCATTTCAATAGTCTCCACAAGCCCATCACCACAGATAGAACCAGCGTTGCCACGGTAACAATACCACCTTAACAAGTAACATGATCATAACAAGGTCACATGATCCCTTAGTTACCTGCAAGGTATTTAATCATCTCTAGTTTATGAGATTCTATTATCGTCTTCAGATCAGCAACTTGAGTTGATATTGTATTTTGTGTGTCTTTAATCTTCTGATGTAGTTCCCCATACTGGAATGGATCATGTGATCCAGCAATAGTCTTATTAGTTACTATACCTCTTCCTTCACTCTACTCCTCTCAAGATTAATATCTAAACTAATTCCTGACTTCACCTTGTTCACTTCTTCCTAGTATAATGTAACCATAGTAACAGCCATAGGCATGTAAGCAACCAGCCAGTTATTAATATGGTGGGGTCATGATAGAGGCGGTCGCTAAGCTGTTGAATAGTGATTACTCACTGGAGGAGTAATGGTAAAGAAACATGTCTTTTATACTGAGATGAATATCTTCTTAGTGTGTAATAATATTGTCCAAGTCATTGCTCACAACACATAATGTTGCTTACCTGTAATGTTCCCATTAGTTCAGCAATGTCATCATTCATTCCCTATGGTAATGGTAATAACTTTGATGGATACAAATTGTTTACCTTCAGTTGTGACTTAATGCCAATCAGTTCCGTCTTCTCCAGTAGTATCTGATCCCTCCTGTAACATCATAATGTAATGCAGTAATAATACATTACATTGAGTGCTGTACACTTACTGTATTGTATTAATTATTAGTTATATCACAGTAGGAGTAGGACATCTTTGCTATTACAGAGTCTAGGCAAAGCTGAGGAGAATGTTAATAATAAAGATATCCTACCACTACTGTGATACAACTCCAACAAAGCTTTGATACATATTGTACAAAGTTTTGGTATTATATTGTAATGTATGTGGCTTCTATGCACGCTTTCTTTGACTTGGGATGTTGATTCCTACTCTCCCAGTGAAAGAAAGAAGCCATGAAAATTTAAGATTAGCAGTTAGACAACCATACAATGCTTAGCTCTCATTACTTGCTCTGTTACCAAACATCAACTGTTTTCAAACAACCCATTTGAAGAAGCAGCCATGTTAGAGCATACATAACCATACTGAGAATAGCTCACCTGACATTATCAATATCTCCCCTCAGTGATAACTCCATCTTATCCTAATAAAGAATTATTAGGTACCTTAAGATGACTGATGCTCATCCTTACCAGTGAAACTTTCTTTACACAATTACCAATTTCTGAGGCAACACTTTGTTGTATAACTGTATTTAGTATTTCAACTAATTCTTCTGCTTGTTCTAATGTATAACCTAGTATATATATCACATGACATCATGTGAGCATTAATGTACAGCCTAGCACGTCACATGACATCATGTGAGCACTATACAGTGACTGTTGACATACTACATGCCCAGAGAGTATACCTTTAGACTGCAAGCGACACACTAACTGATGTGTGTTAAATGGAACAGGTTTACTAATTTCAGCTAAACTGTGAGGTAATGATCTACTTGTAGTCTCCTGGTGGACTGGTTTACTAACATCTTTACCAGCTGCAAGCTGTGGAACAATATGTTCTGTAGTATATCTCTGTAACCTTATT
This sequence comes from Spongia lamella, assembly GCA_963930835.1. Classification (NCBI taxonomy): domain Eukaryota; kingdom Metazoa; phylum Porifera; class Demospongiae; order Dictyoceratida; family Spongiidae; genus Spongia; species Spongia lamella. The sequence goes on from OZ005754.1 coordinate 29,001, forward strand.
GCTGTATTATTACATTGATGATTGTATAGGTTCACGTGACCAAACACTGCTTTATTCATGCATCTTGCTGACTCCACAACAATCCATGGTCTTAACCAGGCACGTGAAATCACACTCATCTTGTCGCTATGATTCTCACAAGTGTTTTACGGAATACCGTGTGATTGGTATATTCTAAATTATTCGTACATGATGGAGGCTAAGAGTTCTGGTGATCGCTTGAACGAGTTGTATCCTAGGGTTGACGAGGTAGAGACGCCTTTACCGCGTGGTTGGAGCCCGAAAGACAAATTCGCCTATCTTGGCCTTACTCATAATAACCTCAGGGTTCATTACAAAGGTTGTTATACTGTCAGTGAACGCGTTAATACATTTTAATACATTAGGTAGTGGGAAGAATCATAAGGACGCGGCATCAGTTAGAACTGTTCACAGCATTCCAAACACTTGTGGAATATATTATTTTGAAGTTCAATTAATTAGTAAAGGAAGGGATGGGTTAGTTACTGTTGCTATGGTATTGTTTTTATTTATTGCTCCCTAGATACATTGGTGTTGGACTATGCACTACCAATAGTAATTTAAACAAACTACCGGGATGGGAGAAACATTCCTATGGTTACCATGCCGATGATGGTTGTATATTCAATGCTTCTGGTAGTGGAGATAATTATGGCCCAACATTTACAACTGGTGATGTAGTGGGGTGTGGATATAATATGGTTGATAAAACCATCTTCTTTACTAAGAATGGTATAAATCTTGGCACTGCATTTACTGGAATAACAGTAAGTGTATTAGTCAACCAGTTTATAGCTAGCTACTATATCAGTGTAAGCATTTGACCGGGAATATTTTGATGAGTTTGATGGTTTCGAATAATGTGGAGCAATATTCAGAATTAAGCCCATGAAATTTATCACTTTGTTAAATAGTTACGCTATGCAGTATCATTCCAATTGTCAATCAGCAAATGTCACAGTACTGTAGGGTGACTTATTTTCAAGGATATAAAATTTTACGAATTATCGATTTAAACAAATTTTCATGAATAAGTTTTCAAGGATGACAGAATAGTCAATCATTCAGCATGTGGTAAGGCACATGGACTGTTAGCACAATGTGTGACCATTTTGAATACTCATTGGTGATCCATGAGTATCGTGTTTACGTACAAAGATATTTTTTACGCCTACAATTGGAAAGATGCCGAAGTGAAAGTGGCAATTCACTTAATCACCACACTGTAGCGACCATTGAGAACAATGTTGTTGGACATGTATCACGGAATATTTTATCCCTTTTGATTGTTTAATAAGAGGTGATCAATATCATGTGTTATAACAGGAGCTCATCAGTACTCTACCAATGTGGCTCAAGGTGGGCTAGAGATCCCTTGTAAATTGGTATGTACGTAATGGTCTCACGTTACAAAGGGCACTTAATCTATAAGGCATTTAATTACTGATCATACAATTCATCCAGGAGATAAGACTGAGGAGGAGTGCATGCATCTGGTGCTCTAGTTCTCTCTCCACATCTGGCCACTATTGAAATTGATAATACAGACTCGTCTAATGGTGAAGATGAAGAGGAAGAAGATAAGGAAGAAACAGGTGGATGGTGAAGTCCCGGTAGATCTTTGGAGGGCAAGTGGCTACAATGAGAAAAGTACATCCTTACTCCTTCAGACCAAGGCTTACGAAAAGACTCAATGATCATCACATTAATTTTGCACACTGTGTACTCATAAGGTGATTGAGTCCCTACCAGGATTGCTTCTGACTTTGTTGCAAGTAAAGAAATGATTAAAGCAAGTGTACAAATTACCTATTTGAGCAATCGGCTTCATTGCTCCTAACAATGGCTGTGCAGATCATGAAATGTGATCCGTGTTTTCTTTTCCAGATTCAGAAACCAGAACGGCATGTTTGAATCTCTTTGACATTGCTATTTGATGTATGAGCAGTAGGGTGGAGATGATGGTGGAGTGTTTAGTATCATAGCTCTTGCTCATGGTCCACTTTGACATGTATCATCATTTACTAGCTTCAATGAGAACACTGGTGTTCACAGATTCAGCCATGTGAAGGAGGAATAAGAAATGACTAATGTTGGGGGACTAATTTAGATGAACAGTTTTACTACCTTATGTAGCTCTTGTTACTCCAGGCCTTCTTTTACTGAGCACAATGGAAAATGTTTTTACTGTAGCTGCTACTCCATGTAAGACATCATTCAAAATCATAGGCGGAAGCTGTTCAAAACTGGGGGCTATTAAAGTTATCAGGACACATTTGTATGGTGAAAAATTACATTCCTATGGAATGACAGTGAAAGCTGTGGGGGCTAAAGCTCCCCTACCTTTAGCCCCCCTATCCCCCACTTCCTACACCTATGTGTTCAAAATGGTTTTTGCTCTGTAGAATTTACTTTATTAGTAATTGAGTGATTTGAACAGAATTAGTGATCACATCATTCACACTGTGTATATGATTACTGGCATGCAAACGTTCTCTGGTCACTGTAAATGGTGTCAATAACTTTGTTGAAAACACTGCAGTAAGCAGTAAATGATGACAAATGTCACTTTGCACAAAGTGAATACCCACTGGACCACAAGCAAGAGCCATTTCTTTTTCCTCTTTATTCCTCCTTCACATGGCTGACTCTGTGATAAAGTGCCATTTTCAACTTAAACACACACAGGTATTCATAAATTAGCACAGCTGCATGCATGCTTCTATTACTTTGAGCAAAAATTTGAAATCTTCGAAAAATTTTCATCCTTGAAAATAAGTTTGCCTATAGTACATTGTATCAATACACATAGCATGGAGTATTTTGTGTTATCAGTGTTGTTACTATGGTTACTGTAGACCAACATTCGACTATACCCTACAGTTGGGTTACAGACTCCTGGTGAACTGGTAGAGGCTAACTTTGGTACTAAAACATTTCTCTTTGATTTTGATAGCATGTTAAAGGTTGTTGTTATGTGTGTAACATGTCTGTGTGTACGCACACTGTATGTATGTATGTATGTATGTGTAACAGCACCTAAAGAGTTCATTCACTAAACTTAGTGAACCATGCTCACCAAGATAGTAATTGGTGGGAGGATTAAGATGTATTTTGAGTTTCTTGTTGCATCTGTTAGCTTTCTCTAACTTTGTTTGCTTTATTATTTCTTGGACGCAATACTTAGTGGCTGAAGTATTTCTACACTTGACTGAGATTGATTTGATTCAACTAAATCTGTCGGGGATTGGAAATGGAATTGCAGTTAAAGGAATCTCCCAGGCATTCAATTGATTTGCTGCAGTAAAGCATGACAAAAACAATTTCCATCTTCTGTCTCAAGGTCTCAAGTATCTGACAAACCTTTGACCTCACAGAAATTTTTTAATAGAAAAATTAATGTACTATAAATTTTAAATTCTGAACATGATTCTCAAGATTTTTGGTGTTGAGGTTTTTCTTCATTCAGTCATTAAAGTTTGGGTTAAGTTAATAGTTCTGACACCCCATCCACAGGCTTATAGCCTTCTTACAGGTCCCTGGTGGGATAGTGTATATGATGATAAACATAAGCGCATCTAAATTGATTTTTGTAACTTTTAACTCAATGCTGCATTTAAAACTGTACCAACCATATATACTCATCACTACATTTTTCAAACTGATCTTAGTCTCACGGGGCCAGACCTTTTTTGGTGCAGGTCTCACTTTCAATATAATAATTTTTACGAACAAGCGCCCGTGCCCGTAAAGCGATGATCAAGGGGTTCATCAGGATTCCGAATCACATCAATGGTTGCCAAGATTCTGGAATCTTAACTCTCATGTAAAACTTTGCATTTATCCGTATATTATTATTAATCACGTGATGTGCATATCCTTATTTGGTAAACAGGAATCTTGGAATCAAATCAGGAATCTAGGAATCCTGCCAAGATTCCAAAAGATTCCAAATCACGTCGAAGAAAATCCGTAGTGTTGGACCCCTCGGCGATAACAAAAATGGTCTGGCCTGCGACTGGCGCGAGGATGATCTAAGATCAAGTTGCAATGAGTATATGGTAGGTAGCATAGCACCTTGCAAATGTGCATTGAGTAGAAGTTTTATGTGGACATGTTTGTGGGCGTGGGCGTATTAATGTAGTCGTGGGATCGTATATAGCAAGTCATATGTCGTTGGAAAATATTACAGTTGATGGATGCATTATACTGTATCTATGGTTTATATGCACTATGGCTAGTGGAGAACCACGGACGGACTAAAAAGCCAAGGCCATTAGGCAGTTGTGTGGCAAGTTACAGCCAGGTGGCTTTTCATTACCAGCCACCAGAGCCAACTGAAGACACTCCGAGCACTTGTGGACGTCTGACACACCTCAGAAAGCAGCCACAGCAAAAGCAGACTGATGAGCTGTTGGTATCCATACACACATGCACTGTTAGTTTATTAATGTGTAGCTATAGAATGGCGGTGACATCATGTGTGAACAATGCACCTTTTGCCAAATCTGGTCACATGTTATGATGATGGAAGAGAATGACTATATTAGGATGATGGAAGAGAATGGCTTGGAAGAGACCACTAGAGAAGTTTATGAGCAAGCTATTGCTGATGTACCTCCTTCACAGGAAAAGAAGTATTGGAGAAGGCATGTTTACTTGTGGATAAACTATGCAATTTATGAAGAAGTAGTTGCTAAGATACTAATCATTCTAGGGCTGTGTACAAGGTGTGTATTGAGCTGGTCCCTCATAAGCTCTTTACATTTGCTAAAATTTGGATTATGTTTGCAAAATTTGAAATAAGACAAAAAGATTTATCCGCAGCTCGGAAGGTATTAGCTATTGTGCTTGGCAAGTGTCCAAAGCCGAAGTTGTACAAAAGTTATATTGAAATGGAACTCCAGCTTTGACAGTTTGATCGTTGTAGGAAGCTGTATGAAAATGGAATACAATCCAGAGAATTGTGCTACGTGGATGAAATTTGCTGAGCTGGAAGGAGCTTTAGGTGATGTTGAACAACCCAGGGCTATTTATGAGTTAGCCATTTCCCAGCCTTCTCTTGAAATGCCAGAAATTGTATGGAAGGCATACATCGACTTTGAGATCAAAGAACAGCAAGGCAAGGGATTTGTATAGAAGAAGGCTTGAACATACGCATCATGTCAAAGTTAGGATGAGCTTGGCTAAATTTGAGCTTTCTGTTGAGTCACCTGAGAAATGTCAAGCAGATGGCAAAGAAGGAATCAAAGAATGATCATTTTAATTAATTATTATTTCCACTATAAGCTATCTGTCCATCTGCTCGTCTAAGATACAAGGGAAAAGGCTAATATTAGCCTGTGTTGGTGAGTCCTGTTCTACTGTGTCCATCAGTATTAATAGCGAAAACAGGATTTTCTGCATTTGATAGTTTAGTTGATGTGGTGACTCCCTGAGTGGAATAGCATATGACAAGAGGTATCAAGTCTTCCATTTTTACTCATTCTTGGTTGTCCCAATTTATAGCTATACCCATTATATGATAGAATCTCAAGTTTAGATGTTCTTTCTTTATAGTAACGAACAAATAAACGAATATATTCTTCAACACAATGAAACTCAAAGTGGAATGCTCAAGGTGTTCAGTGGTAGGATTGGTAGGCGAAGATGTTATTGTTATCAAAGATGTGAACTATCAAAAGCATTCTTGAAGCCCCCCTGTTTAGCTAATATAATTACATGGATTGCACATTAATAATTAACAACTAAATTAATATGTGAAAATAAAAAATTGACCAATGAAAACCAATTATTATATACCTGGTATATTTGTTTCAGCCCTCTTATATGATATGTCCAAAGAAAATATAAAAATATATAAATTACTCGGAAACCATCTCTGTTGTGAATTCTCTGGAATTTAAAATTTTCACCAGTAATTTTTACTAGATATATGGTTTCCATAGGAACAACAATGGCAAAGCCAAGAAGCTGTTGAACAATTTGTTGTCAGTGGTAACCAGGGGGTGTGGCAGGCTAGTTTACACAAGTCAGTAGAGTAAGATTAGAGGGTGTGTTATAGTGTGTATTAATTAGAATGGTACTGGATTACTTGGTTCACTATGGCTACTGTGATACTGCTCAAGTGTTCGCTACTGCTACTGGACAACAGGTAGAAGAAGAGGTGGCATCAATTAGAAACAGACAAAGTAAGGCAATAATCGTTACTGTATGTTGTGAACAATACAATTCTAAGTTGACTAATGCACTCATAATATTTATAGTGATTTGTTGTTAGTTACTAAATCACTGTCATATATTATTATAAATCAAGCGGCAACTTAGCACAGGTCACAGGATATATCATATGTGATAATTTTTCTGCTAAGATGCTTAGCAAATCATGAAATAGACTCATGATTACTGTTAGGTGGTAAAGACTTAATGTATGTTATTGCAGAAATACAACAATTAGTTCTGAGTGGACAAATATCAGAAGCATTACGATTGGTTTATTCCTCATATCCCGGATTACTGGAAACACGCAAGGAATTATTGTTTAGACTGAAATGTCAACAATTTGTTGAGATGTTAGTTGGAAATGATTCTAAAGAATTGTACGAACAAACCAGCAGCCCAACCACCTCACTTCACAGCCCCGCCCCCTCACTGCATAGTCCTGTATCACATAGCCCCACCCCTCCATTGCAAAGTCCGTCAGTCACTCCATTAAGAACTGCAATGCATAGTCGATCATCTCTTAGTGTCACTAACGGAACTGCTTCTAATGGTTTGGTGCATACTAATGGAGTGGAGTCAGAGGATAGTGAAGCAGAAGAAGACACAATGGAGGTTGAACACCATAGTCCCTTGTGTTCTCCTCATAGTGATTGTGGTGAGTATCCTGATAGTATCCTATTTAGTTTACTGATTGTGATGTCATTGCAGATGTAGTGACTAACTTACCACTGGGAGGTAATAAAGTTGCTATTCAACGATTATTAGCATTTGGTAGAGAAGTACAAAAATTGTTTAATGAACTTTGTGAAGAGGGTGTGGCTCACAGAGAGGAGCTCAGGGGAATGTTGCAGGTATGTGTGTACATCATGTGATCTCTAGCCCCACCCATCAATCTTGCAGGACACATTTAGTTTACTGGGGTACACTAATCCGCAGTCCAGTCCAGTCTGTCATTTACTGGATAGTAGGGGAAGAGAAGTTGTTTGTACAGCTCTTAATTCTGCCATATTAGGTAAAATATGTTACTAAAATTAGTAGCCATATATTTATACTGCAGCATCAAAGAATCTTCAGGAGCAATCATCATTAGAGTTTTCACTGGGCCATTGCAACAAGCTGATGAGGTTAGCAAGTGATCAACGTATCGGAGCGGCTGTATTTACCGGAGTAAACAATATATTGGCACAACACAATAGTAAACAATAACATTGTATGTATACAATATAATGCAATGCCAATCAATCATGTAAAGTGTTCATAATTCGGTTCAGGAAGATTATTAATATCAGTGAATCTCATTGGTTGATCATCAGTGACAACCTTTGGTTGATACTGTTGCAATAATGTGGACTTGTAATCCACTATCAGTTTACTAGGATCACTGTGAGCTGTTTGCTCAACCTGCTTCAGTACATCAGCACACTCCGCGACTGTCTTCTTGTGCCGTCGCCACATGCAGTAGAAGAGATGTAAGCTAGCAGCAAAATATTCATTAGTTACATTAAACACTTCACCACGCTGATTACATAGTTTAGCCAATGTTTCATCTCTCATGGCAACCATTGTTTGCTGGGTGACATTAATGGCTAACGCACACAGCGGGAAGTGTTGAGTAGCATCCTTTGATAACTTGTAAATATTCACCATCATGCTTAAGGTAACCGGGTTACTTAGGGTGTACAATAAATGGAATAATGATAAGAAACCAGTCCCTCGCAGATCAGTAGCGGGGTCACTTTGCTGGAAGCCAATATCTTCCCAGTGTTTGCCGTACCTTGGGCAATCTACATTACCTCCAGTTAGCCGACGATAAACTGTCTGTAGTGTTCTAAAATGCAGCGGATTGCCATCATCAAAATGGCATTTTGCTATAGTGAAGAATAAATCCCTCTCATGGTGTAAAGACTTGCGTAGTTTAGTGGCAAATATTTTATAAGTGACGGCCTTAACACCTCCACGGTGCATTGTAGGCTGTATCGTCAATCGCTGATGCTCTAGATTTGCTGTCCGAAAATGTTGTCGTAACTCATCATATGTGATTAACTGAAAGGTTACATTGGGACATTGTTTTAATGTTGCTGGTTGAATGCTTGTAATCTGCTCCCATGCTGACACTGCTTCAAGATACTGCTGGTTAGGTGGTGGCTTGGTAGAGGGGAGGATACTTTGCGCAAACTCCTTCAGGGCATGATAAACAGAATCCTTGGGTAACACAATATCAGCTTGTACCTGTTTAACTAGTTCAACATCTGAGTGGTTGGCAGGTAAGACAAATTTTACTCCGTAATTAGATTCCTCACGATACACATCACAGTGTATCACGACAAAATGTCCGTCAATCCCTTTCTGCCGTAACATTATGGCAGCAGCTAAAGTGACGCTGATGATAACACAGGGACAACCCCTCTGACGTGCATGATGTATAGCAGTAGCACTAGTACCATACAGTTCGGCTGAGGAGTCTTGTGATCCACCCTTCTCACTAGAGTGTCCACTTGTTGACAGTAGTGTGCAGTGTTCAATCATTTCTCCACAGTCAATAAGTTGCTCCATTTCATCATTACTGATAAAATGATAATCTCGTCCATCCACCTCAAAATCTTTCCTCTTCCTAGTTGTATGAGATACAACTCTTACAAAACTGGCGGGAAATTCGCTGACTAATTTCTTTACTGTTATTGCTGTGTCAAGGGAACCACACACCACCAGTGTAATGCAATTTGATTGGCTGCTTAGCAAAGTCTCCAGAGGGGTGGAGCTGCGTTTACTGATACTGGAAGGTAAAGATGATAGATCTTTCTTCAACTCAGCGCTACTATCGGTCGCGTGGGTTGTGTATTCATCATTGTCAAGCCTATCATGCGATGAGTGAGGGTTCATATCTTCAGGCGGTATTGTTTTATCTTGAGAGGTCGCGTGATGCTTGCCAGCGGTCCAGTCAAAGTCAAACTCATCACTTTCGTGTAAACTGCCACGCCCCTCCATCACAGCTTCATCCTTCTCGTCCATTATTCCCGGTTTTCCCCGAATACCTAAGTTAGCACGTGCATGCACGTGATGATGGAGGTTGCTGTACTATTCTCCAATGCTGATTATTACGGAGTAGTGAATCACGAGACTACAAGAAAACTATTAAATATACCATGGCAACTACCAGCAAACACGAAACAAGGTTGGTGCAGTCACGTGATTACAGATCTAATTAGCACATGCGCACAAGCTAAGGTAGAATATAGTAGCTTATTGGATTGTCATGGCATTACATTACAAATCAACTAATCGACATGATACTTGAGACATCACTATTAGGAACAAAGTTAAAAATATGTCTGCTCCTGATCATTTTTGCCAGCAGCAAAACATTATTTTATTAAAAGTTAAACACAGATGAAAGAAATATTCTAATAAACGCAACAATCTCAAGATAATATTTAAAATAAGGCCTGGTTAACTGGTCACCTTGTCAATTTTTACGGAATGCCTGGATCAGAAACAGATGTTTAACTTTGTGTGAAGTATTGTATGGAACAGCACACTAGTACAGGGGTAAGTGAGGGTGCTATAATGATCACCAGGACAAGTTTGTATATCACATTCCTATGGAATGACTGTAAAGGAGTGTCCCTGTGGGTCTTCCCCTATGCCTATGTAGTAGCAATTATTGTGGCAGTAGCTTTTGAGGTGTGCCGGTATGGAAGCTGTCGTTAGGACTTCAAAAAATTGTAGTTCTGTGGTGATAGTAAATGATATTGAGTAGGGGAGCTCACTGTGTTAATTATACTGTCTGCTTTTCTAGTATTACTAGTAGACCATGTGATCCGTAATATCATACATCACGTGATCATATCATAGATCATGTGATCTGCAATATCATAGATGACAAATGCATTAATACAGAATGATAATCATTGGTAGTATCTATGTCATTTTAATATACAGGTTTAACTGCTATAAAGGAGGGTGTGACTGCAGATATCACAAGATGTTTACAGCAAGAGGGAGGAGTGGAACTGTGAGTAATCTCAAGTTATAGTAAAAGGCATTGACATTTATTGCAGTGTAGTAATGGTGGGTGGGGCTCTGTTACAACTATTCTGTGCTGCTAACTGGACTGGACCACCACTGACTGCAATTGAACCAATCACAAATGATTATTGGCAGCAATTGTGTTTAGAGGAGTTATCGATTGGTGGAGAGGTATTTTAAGATGAGTTACCATGGTAACATTGTTACATTGTTATATAATAGGAGGTATATGCATTAACAAATGCTCCAATGTTATTATGGCTGTCTCATGTGATCCTGGTGGATAATGGACATTTGTTGAAATCATGTGATGTAATGAGATTATCACATGTGTATTGTTGCCATGGTTACCGCTTATAGTACTGGCCTATGTGGAGTATGAGATGCTTGTTCACATGGCAACGGTTGTTAGGAGAGCGTGTCCCTTCTCTGTGGGATAAGATTGAAGAGTTGATGAGTGAGTAATATTCTCACTGCTAGCTGTTAGCCATGCCCACACTGTGCAGAGTGTTGGAATGTTAATGGCCGGGATTGTAAGTGTGAGCAGATATTGGAGATGGGTCACATGAGCCTCTACTATCTACAATATGATAGAGCTAAGGTATCGTGCAGTCGAAATGATTATAGTTAAAGCTTTCCCTGTTAAGAGAATTACACAATAACCTACTCTGTAGTCATGGTAACATATTAACCAGCTGTCACTACAAGGAGGAATACCCAATCAGATACAGAAATAGGAAATACGGAAATATAGATAGTTGTTGAAAACATTACTGATTGTCAGTAGCTCTAGCAGCAGCAGCAGCAGCAGCAGCAGCAGCAGCAGCAGCAGCAGCAGCAGCAGCAGCAGCAGCAGCAGCAGCAGCAGCAGCAGCAGCAGCAGCAGCAGCAGCAGCAGCAGCAGCAGCAGCAGCAGCAGCAGCAGCAGCAGCAGCAGCAGCAGCAGCAGCAGCAGCAGCAGCAGCAGCAGCAGCAGCAGCAGCAGCAGCAGCAGCAGCAGCAGCAGCAGCAGCAGCAGCAGCAGCAGCAGCAGCAGCAGCAGCAGCAGCAGCAGCAGCAGCAGCAGCAGCAGCAGCAGCAGCAGCAGCAGCAGCAGCAGCAGCAGCAGCAGCAGCAGCAGCAGCAGCAGCAGCAGCAGCAGCAGCAGCAGCAGCAGCAGCAGCAGCAGCAGCAGCAGCAGCAGCAGCAGCAGCAGCAGCAGCAGCAGCAGCAGCAGCAGCAGCAGCAGCAGCAGCAGCAGCAGCAGCAGCAGCAGCAGCAGCAGCAGCAGCAGCAGCAGCAGCAGCAGCAGCAGCAGCAGCAGCAGCACTAAGGCCTACAGGTCCACATACACTATTGTAATAGGTATAACTGCTAGGCTGAATTTAGCACAGCTCCTTTACCCTCCTTGACAGACACTACACCTCTAATTTTGTAAGTGGTTGTTTTGTACCTAGAGCAGGATCACTAACATTATTCATAAACCAGCGGTAAGTATAATTTCTACAAACATGGAAACTTTTGCTGATTTCCAGTTATCCACTAGATAGTATAGATGTCTCATGTGATCAACTCCTTGTAGGAATGTTTCTTGTCTGCTCAACAATTATTACACATGAAAACATCTTTAACTGGTGAGTATCACATGATCCATGATTACATGATCCATGATCACATGATATCACATGATCAGGGCAACTTGGAAAAAGAACAAGATTTCAACAACATGATATTGCTCAGTTGGTATTGGATGTTACTATGGAAACTGAAGATGACATAGTCACTGTTAATAACAAGAATGATTTTTTCCCTAAGGCAAGATTATTGCTTGTGGATCATGTGATCTCATTTATGTCCTCAGGAGATAAGCTTAAATGATGACACAATCTTGAATGAAATCAAATTTGCCACATCTGATGGAACCACGCCCACCTTAAACTGCTTGCAACAAGCAGTAATCATTGCACTTTGGTTAGCCCCACCCACTTCCTAATATGGTATACAATGATTTCATTAATAGTACTCATATACAAAGGACCACACCCCCTCATAAAATGAAATCTGAAGAAATTCATGCATATCTTAATGTGAGTTAAACTATTTAGAATTCATAATGTTACTTGGTCACAGGTTGTACTGAAGCAACGAGAAACATTTTGTTGGGCGGGGCTCCTAGTAGCATTGCTGCAACGTTGTAGATTAGAATGTAAGCAATGTCGTCGTGTGGAACGCTGCATGATGCAACTAGAGGTAGGAGTGGCTCAGTATCATGTGATCACTACATCATGTGATCAACAGGAATTAAGCAAATCATTTAGTCACTCACAGCCAGAGGTAACTATAGATCATAATGATGTCATTATGACATCATTCAGAATATTTGTAGACAATAATGTCAGTAACAATAGATCCCTGAAACCATCTTCTGAAAAATAGCCAATCATGTTTCAGGAATCTGTTGCATGTCATAGACCTCAAATTACTTCACACTATATAGCAATATGTATTGTGATGTCACTGTGACGTCTTCTGACATCATTGTGATGTTGTTATTGCCCACAGGTTAAAGATCGTTTGAAACTGTTTCATTGTCTGCCCCTCCCACCTCACTGGAGTATTGAGGTAGCCACACCCACTAATAGTATTATGTGATCATATTGTGTGTAGCATGATTTAGCTGACTGCCTAGTGTCACTGGGCTGCTCACATGATGCTCTGTTGATTTATGAAAGATTAAAGTTGTGGGAGGGGCTCATTTTGTGCTTGAAGAATGTTGGCAGGCTTGGAAAAGTAACCATGGTTACCAGTAATTATGCCATAATCATTAAGTTAGGCTGAACGAGTTATACATGAGCAGTTGAAGATCAAAGAAACTCCATCACTATGGTGTCACCTTGGTGATATAACTGAGGTAGTGTTGGGAATTTCTTACACTGTACATCTCAGGGGTGGATCCAAGGGGGTTTGACCTCTCCACAGCCATATCAGGGACGCCATAAAACACACTGATTAAAATGCACTATTTCTTGAGTTATTTAAGTGTCATTTCAGTACTTTATAAGATAAAAGAACTTCTACCTTCTAAGGGGTTGCACCCACCACACACCCAACTCCATATACATAGTTAGAAATTTCATATATTTATGCTGCATTTGGTGTTCTAAGAATACTAACCCTATAGACCCCCTGCATTAGAGGCCCACCTCTGTATTCAGACCCCCCTCAGAAATCCTGCATCTGCAAGAAGCCACTGCACTACTATATAAGTAAATTTTAAATTGTACACCCACAAAAATAGACTTTTTGCTAAACTCAAAATTTGCTATTAGCAGTCACTAATAATAATAATCTAGTATTATGTACATGCCAACAAAAATCTAAAAAGTGGTTGCTAAGGCAACAAATAATGTTTTAAATGTTGTAACAGGATGAGAGTTGTTATCAGAAAGCATGGCTGTTGTCAGGGCAACGTAGTAGTCGAGCTCAACGATCTCTAGGAATGTTGTATCTTAAGAAAGAAAAAGTTTGTTACCATGGCAATAGATTGGTTACCATGGATGCTGTGATGATAGTATGAGGAGTGCATAAACAGTTTAGAGAAATCATTAGCAATATCAGCACTACAGGTCTATTGACTGTGTGAATTTATTAGAATTATTATGATGCGTGCTTAGGAGGGAGTATGGTTCTCTCTTGGTCACGCCTCTTTAAAAGTAGCCAATCATGATTTAGCAGTGAAGTCATTTAGAAGGTGTGTCTTACTGGATACTGATGTAAGCTACTGGTGTGGTGGGTGTGGCTACTAGTGATCATGTGATCCATATAGAATGCTGAGGCTTGGAATAATTTATCAGCAGTTCATTTGAAGAGAAATGAAAAGTACAAGAACAAATTATCCGACAATAATTATGATTTTGTTATTGTTCAGAGAGAAGGCATTTCAGTGTTTGCTGGAGGCTGTTAAAGGTTGCTATGACAACTGGAGAATATGGGAGAACTATCTGTTGGTAAGAGTATGTATGCTAGCTCATGTGATGCTGATATATAATCACAGGTCAGCATAGAAACAAAAAATTATAATGAAGCCATATCAGCGTATCATCGTCTGTTGGATCTAAAGGATAAATTTTGTGATGTTGAGGTGAATCATGTGATCTCTAGTAACCATGGTGATGTTAACATTATGGAAAGGTATTGCAACATTTGGTGAAAAACAGTTGCCATAGTGATGATGCATCACATGAGCTAAAGGAGAGTTTATATAATAGAACATTAACACTACTGGCCAGGGTAACATCACAGGTAATGTTATTAATGATGTCATTATAAATGACGTCATTATTGATCAGGTGACCTCTAATGCGGAGGTGTGGCAACTAAGTGCTCACATGCACTTAAAAGCTAAATGTCCTAATTATGAGAAGGTAATTATTACTATTACCATAAGCTATGCTGGACTGATCGTAGGTTGTCATGGAGTTACAAAGAGCTTTACGTATTATGAAGCAATCGTTTGGATGGGAAAAAAATATCGACAGATGTCAACAAATTGTCTCCTTATCATTAGAGTATTCTCAAGGTATGGATTACATGATCATGTATGGGTCACATGATACATTGATGACATCATAGCATGCAGGGAACATTTTTGTTCTATTACTAATCTCTCCTCAGCCAGGTTATCACTGCAGGCTATATTAACAACTATTAAGAAGGTGTAGTTAGTGTTAGTCACATGACATCACGTGATCTCTGTAATCACAGAATTACATTGAAGCATTACCTGTTAATGTGGAGAAATTGACAAGATCATTACAAGAAGAGTTAGAGCAACTCAATATTTCTACTTCACAATTGAAAGCTAACAATAGCTATGGTATTCATGATGGTACCTTATTATAGTATCACTCCTAATATAGTAATCATGATGATACTTATAGTATCACT
Source organism: Spongia lamella (assembly GCA_963930835.1). Classification (NCBI taxonomy): domain Eukaryota; kingdom Metazoa; phylum Porifera; class Demospongiae; order Dictyoceratida; family Spongiidae; genus Spongia; species Spongia lamella. The sequence continues at coordinate 44,196 of OZ005754.1, forward strand.
CCTAATATGGTAATCATGATAGCTAGTGTAAGTAGTGTCAGATAAACTACCCTAACAAGTTATACGTACAAATCAAGCAAAATATTCTTTAATATTAGCATAACTCTCCCTCTCTCAACTTCAGCATGCTAGTTAGGTCAACTTTAGGGGGTCTGTAGAAAAGTTAACCTTCAATATCATCCCATCAATACTATTGGTGACTGCTAGCTATTTAACACACATTATCAAGCAAGAGGACTGTTGATCCCATATGGTGACTATAATTACAACTTCTGATTGCTTTATTAGAGTATATTAGTGACTTCATAGGTGATGACTGCCTTATTAGAATATATTAGTGGTTTCATAAGTGATGACTATTTTATTAGAGTATATTAGTGGTTTCATAAGTGATGACTGTTTTATTAGAGTATATTAGTGGTTTCATAAGTGATGACTGCTTTATTAGAGTATATCTGTTTATTGTACTGTTTGACTGTTACTATTCATCCTTGAGAATAACAGCCTCAGGACATGTTCTCTTTGTTCCCATGTCAACTCTCCCAAGTCTTTCTTACCACTGCAATCATGCCTGTGTGACATAATATGTACCATAATAGTAACACATATGATGACATGACATGTGACACAGTAACACATCGACAAAACATACCACTTCTCAGCTGCTGTCATATCTTGATATACACTGTTAGTACTAGACTCGGTGTTACTATGGTGATAAAGTAGTTGCTATAGTTACCAGTACTAAGGAGAAACTGACTTGAAGGTTCGCACTCGAGGAAAACTGGCTGTCCCCTTCTGTGCAGCAGTGAACTGTTCATGATAAGCTAATGAAGCAGCTTTATGATATTGCAGCCTGCAGCATACATTAGAGTAATGTAGAGGGCGGGGCTATGTCACCTGTTACTGCTTATCTGATTACGAACCATCACTAGTGAGTCAAGGAAGAACTGCTCCACATCAGAACGCTAAGCATGATCAATCGATGATCAAGATAATCATCATGAACAATATGATTATGATCAAGATTATCAAGACAAACCTGTTGTAATATCTTCCTACCCAAATGTCTCAAGTGTTTATTTTCTCTCTTTAGTAACTCCAAGCTTCTCCTAATGGCAGTGAGCTCAGCGCTATGCCGGTCAGTCCCAGTCAACCATGCATGTGATCACAGCTAATAATTACCTTTGTTCTTTTTGTTCTTGTTTATTATGATCCTTCAATTGTTGTCTTTCTTGATCAAAATCTTTAATCACTTCTGTAAGTGATTGCTCTAAGCTGTGCACTTTATCTTGTAACTAAATCAGTAACATCATAATAGTATATAATGATCACATGATCTATAACCTGTTTGACCAGTTTCTTATGCTGGCGTGCTTGTACAACTTTCTCCTGAACAAGTGTCTCTCCTAATTCCTGTAATGATTATGTCATCATTGCCATGACTACTGACTATACTAACCTTCTCTGCCTTCAGTTGTTTATTCTCCGTTAACATCACTTCGTTCAACTGTACGACAACTATAGACAATCATTTTATGATAAAACTTCTTCACCTTCTTCAGTCTTTCAGCATCTTCTGTATGCATTTCTAAAGCATCTCTTATTTGTATGTTCTTACGATATATCTCTTTGGTCTGACTGTCCAGGTTGCTATTACCAACAAGCACAAATTAATGCTACCCAGTCCAGTTATTAGCCATACCTAACTGCTTCATCATGAGCATTCTTTGATACTTCAGTAATTCTTCTAGCTGCTTCTTTCTGTAAACGATATTTCTCTTCTAAGAATCTCTGCTGCTGATTGGCTAAATCTTCTTCATGTTGTTGTTGCATGCTTTCAACCATTTTGTTAAACTATATTGTTACCATAGTTACAGTGATGATGTTAATACACACACCTACCCGCTCTATCTCTTGCTGCATTGCAGATCTCTTACGAGAGAATTCCTTTAGAGAGTTCAATTCATTCTGAAGTTTCCCTAACTAATGCACACCATTAAGAATTAATCTAATAATATATAACAAATACTTGTTGAACTTGTGTTGCCACGGTATCCTCTAAATTACGTATATGCTCCTGATACTCTTCAGATAATTGTTCTTGTTGCTTATGAGCCTCAAGTCTAATATTCTTCAGCTCTGCCTCAAGCTTTGATATTTGTTCATCTTTACTGGCAGCATCATGTCGCAGGAACCCAATCACTTGTATGGTATCTCTCTCTGTCTATACACAGTATATATTATACATGATAATGTGTAACATGTTGAAAGGCTGTACTTTAAAAATCAGCCATTATAAATGGCACAACCTAAACAATGGGTATGCAATTTACTGTAAAATAATAACATAATATATAATTATATTGAGCATGCCTGTATTGGCTGATCATGCTTTTGTTTTTGTTTGGTTTCACCATTAGTTGGTGCAGATTTTGCATTTTCAAAAATTTCAGTAGCTGCACTGAAATTTTTGAAAATGCAAAATCTGCTATCAACTCTCCTAGTCCACTATTGTCCTTGTATGAACACATGTACCATCGAATCTTTCTCCACCCCTCTCCAGTAACTAAAGCCCCACCCACCCTCTACACTAGCTAATGCCCCACCCACAATTATTGTATAAACTTACTTTTGATATACTATCTTGTAACACTTCATTTTCCCCAACTAGTCGCTTAACATTAGCGCTATTATAATACCAAAGCATCATTTATACACGTATGACTATAATTACCAATATTCCTTCCTTGAACGATCGGTAGCATGAAAGCGAGACTCCCATAGTTTAGCAGTTGCTATGGCATCTTTCATTAAACTATCCTTACCTCCACCCTCGCCTTTCTTCTTACTGCAACAACGTATTATGTTATTATCATAGTTGATGCGCTTATTATCACCTTCCCTTCTTCTTTCTTTTACCGCCAACAACTTTTTTACCTTTCTTCTTTAATGGCATGTCGTCATAGTAACAAAAACAACAATAATGTTTAATTGTGGTATTAAATTAATGTAGTCACGTGAGCCTAAGATAAAATACGCCTAGCGTTAAGAAGCCTTTTCTTATCTTGTCCCCCTACAGCAATACCACCAGTAGCAGCAGCAGCAGCAGTAGTAACAGCAGTAGTAGTAGTAGTGTTGGCAATAGTTTGATGTCTTCTCAACAACCGTACAGCTCCACTAACATTACCTGTAATAACATCATTGTAACACGGTACTATTAACAGTAACATTGTACTATTAATATAGTAACATCACTTTAACATTGTATAGTTGGTGTTTTCCAGGTACTTAAATTCCACAAATTTTGTGGATATTGGTAGATTTGTGAAATCAAAGTGCTTGAAAACATAAACAAAAACGAAAAATAGCATCAAACATAATATATACCATTTGGGAAGACCATTCATGAAAATAAAATCACTGCATTCGCGGAATATAAGTACCTACTATAGAGATTTTGGAAACCATAGCGACGAAAAATTCATCTATAATTTTCCATTTATTATGCCGTATTTCGGCCATATTGTTGAACAACCTATAGAGACGTTCTATTGCGGTCTGCTCATTTCTTCAAAGGTGAGGATATGCATGATATATGTTATTGATTTCTTTGTATAATAAACATTTACCATGTTTAAAAAGCTGTGCTTTTGTAAACTTGGGTGAAATTAGCATTTTTAACACTCTTCTATAACAGTACGCGCATTAACACCTGCAAGAACCTGTTCAACAATATGGCCAACTTGAAACTGTAACCATGGTTTCCGAAAATCTCTATAATTATTATTATACTATGTTCACGTTCACCTTGACCTTGTAATTGCTACAAGAAAAGTCTTTGAAGCGACAAACTTGTACAAATCATTTTTATCATTGGAAATGTACAGTAGCAGCTGCCTACAATTTGTCAGTACATGAACTACAAAGGAATATTGTCCATAGGAAATGTATGGTAAAAATTTGTCAGACCATATCTCCCTTGTCTAATAGCCTATCAGAGCGCTTCTTATATTAATGTTTCCAGTGTTTAAAGGGCTTCACGACAATATAAAATTTGTAATCATAGAATGGAAGTTATTCAAGGGAAATGACTGGCAAGGTGAACACGAACAGACTATAGTAACATACCAGTGTGTAATTCTATATAAGCTGATAACAGAACAGCTTTAGCATGAATTGCTCCATTCCTGTGTATATTATTAGTAGTACAAGCTTGTTGTAAAGCTTTCCTAGCCTTCTCCATCTCCTGCCTTATGCAATAAACTGTTGCAAGATTTATCATTAGCATTGCTTGACCGTTAACATCCTCTAACATAACATCCACAATGTAACATATCCCATAATAGTAACCTACTAACCTGTTTTACTAGTTTGATCATCATTATTGATCACATGATCCAGTGAGAGATGTTGTAAGGCTTCATTGGTATGATCTAACATTACTAAGGCTTCAGCAGCATACAGGTGACCCAGTAGCCTATACAGTAACTATTATTAACCATACCATCATCATTTCTACCCCTCACAGTAAGCTTGATGATAAGTTGGACAATTCCAATAATTGCTCACTATAGTGTAGAGCGGACACTGGGTCACCTTGACGCAGTGACACATATGAACTGTTTGCTAAAATTGATGCCTTCAGTGATTGTATGGCTTCATCATGCAGTGGTGGACAAGGTAGAGCTGGCAATGGTGCATTCCTAGTGGTGGGCAATAAATAGAGAGCATTACGGAGACAAATATTAGCAAAATCCAGTGACGGTGATGGCATAGCAGCTGACGAGCCATCGTGTGATAAACGACATGATTCCATTGGCATGACCACCAGTTTCTGATGAACTCCAGACCCCACCACAGTTTGCACAGTATCGCTATGGTAACGCTGCTGCATTACATAATCTTTCTGTGCCTACAGGCAATGTAATAACATTTAGTAACATCACCATGGCAACCACCTTATTATATGCAGCAATGGATGTTTCAGCAAGACGAAGCCACAAAAGCGGATTAGTATGAAACACTTGTACGGCTTCCAGCAGTGAAGCAAATGCTGTGGTTGGCTGGCCAGCGTGCAGTTGCTGTAGACCAAGATTGTATAATAACACTTGTCGGCAGTTCACACTTAGTACGGCTAATGGACGCCCTGAAAGAGTTGCTATGACAACAATAATAAATAACAACACATAATGTACAGCAGTTATACAACCTTTCTCTAACGGGGGGAAATCATTTAGTGCAGAATCATTCTCATGAAGAGCTTTACTGAAATAGTAACAAGCCAAACTGTGTTTGCCCATGTGGTAGTGTAAACAACCAAGATTATTGAAATAGAGGGAAGGAAGACATTGCCCAGCTTCTGTTAGCAACGGAGTCTTTGAAGCTGATGTGAGCAACTTCATGCTCTTACGATAATTGCCCCTCAGGAATTCATAGTTGGCTTTAAGGAAAGCTACATGAGTAGCCTATCATGAGTAGATCATGAGTATATCATGAGTATGCATTAGTGCAGTAATAATGTACTAACAGTATTATCTATCACTGAAAGATTCTTTATCTCTCTTTTGCAACCCTTCAAATTCTTATGCAACATTGCAAGACGAGCTCTGAACTGCAAAGAGCACAAATGAATATTATACACATATGGTTGCATAGGGGGAATGTAGGGGGGCTTTAGGGCAACCCCGCATGTAGTTTATCCCATACAAAGTATTCTAGTAGCCCCCCCAGTTTTCAGCAGGTTCCTACGGTTAATTGCCTGTGCACATGAGTACACACACACGCACCTGATGCAGCTGGAGTTGATAGAAGGTACCTTCTAACTACAAGAGAAATAGCAGCTGCTGTTGTATACAAGGAAACAATATGGATCACCTGATCAGCTAGTTTATCATCACTGATCATTACAGATGCTTTATCAACTTGATAAGTTGTCAAGTAGAGTTCTACAAGAAGTGACCAAGCCTGTTTGTGTAGAGGAGTACTAGCACCATCCTCATATATCTTCTCTAACACTTCAATAGCTTTCCAGTGTTGATGCAGCTACAGTAATGTTATATGCCCCATTCATTGCTGTAATATACCAGAATGAGATAACAAAAATTTTTCTATCTTAAAAAAGAGGAATAGGATCGAAAAAGTTACCTGTAAATCAATAAGCACTTACAGGTCAACAGATTAAGCTCAAGATTCACACAATACTTATTAAACAAGAATACTATGCTAACCATGGCTTGTGACAAGGCAAGCAAAATGGATCAAGCAGGTACAAAATATGATAAAGTACATGTAATCGTTTATAGGTAGATATGTGCCCATGTATGCAGGCGTAAAATTATTAAGCTGATCAACTAGGCTAGTATATTATTTATATATATACAAGTTCATCGTGTCTGAGCTTCCACTAATAATTATTGTTTGTTCAGCATATAAACTCAAGATCATGATTTGAGCAGCAATGCTGACTCTTAGACTGATAAACTGATTACCTTTAATGTTAAGCTTATCTATGATGCATTCTTAGCTATACTCCCTAACCCAACCCCGACAGTCTGATAGTTTATCATCGTCCATACATAATATAAAGGAGAGTGATGAACTTACACATTAGTCTTACAGCAGAAAAAAGTAATGCAACTGGGCCAGTTGTCCATAAGCTGATTTATGGCTGGCTATGGAGGAGTCATTTATACACAAGCAGCTAATATGCCTGCATGGTAGCGTAACCAGGCAAGTTGTCCGGCTAATTGAAGTTATGGGGCATGGCCATGAACAAGTTATTTGAAAAATGTTACCTAGTTCCAGTTAGCTACTTTAAGTTAGTGTAATTGAAGCTAGTTGAATGTGACACAATCTTCCAGTTAGGCAACTGGTCAGTGATTTTTTCAGAGCTGATGGGGATCCCCCTCTCCCAGGCTCCCCAAAGATTATGAGTGACCCAGGCACCCTAATTGTGATTGTCCAAACTTTACACTGATAGCTATCATGTATACAAGGTACTGAATGACTGTAGCTATGGCAAGCTAGTTGCAACAGTAATGCATCCATATGGAACATATTCACTCTCAATGAGTAGTTGAGCATTAGAGATCTTACACGAGATAAGATGACTGCTTGATTGAGTAGCAACACCATGCTCTGACCGGAGTAACCCTGTATACATACACGCATCACGTGACACATATTTATATTCTGGATACTTACACGTTGACTGATGTTGCTCAGCGTCTTACGGAAATCATCAGTGAGCGTGAGGTTTGATAAATTATATTTCGCTACCGCCCTAGTAAGTATGGAAGATGTTTATTTGAATGCACGTGATCATATACCTGTTATGCAAAACGCGCGAATCATTGGGACGAAGTTCAACCAATTTAGTGAGATGTGATAAACAGCTTTCATAATTCTGATTTTGAAACGCTTCATAAGCTTGTTTAGCAAGGTGTTCTTCATCAGTGGTAAACGTCTCCCGGACCAGTTCTGGAAGCTCCATTATGCAAAATATTTCACTCGAGGCGCTTATTTAGTAAAAATTTATTATAACCCTAATTTAGGCACACTACTATACGTATAAAAATAATAAAACCTGGTGTTCTCTAGTAATATAATCGTTATGTACACAAAGTGGTATGTGAAGAGCTAACACAATTTAATAACTTGATTGACTGTTTGTAAATAATAAACAAGCAAGATTGCTTTATTTGCGATGACCCTTCTTGCCACCTTTGCCCCTACACAAAATTGATGATTATTGCCAAGGTAACTCAAGCACTAACCCCTTGGGATCTAGTTGAGGTGCTGATTGTTGTGACTCCATCTTCTCCATCCATTCATGATATTCCTTCTCAAACAATCGTTTATCATCTTCAAACTGTCTACGACGTTCATTAAGATCCCTGCTTTGTTGCTCCAGCGTACGTTTCATTGTCTCCTTACGTCGATTAAGCTATATATTGATTGAGTAGGATCATTATTCAATGAACATTGCAATATTATGCACACAAGACAAACAGATAGACAGACACACTTACATCTTGCTCAATATCTTTCAACTTCTGTTGTTTCTCGACAACTTTCATTTCAAACACTTCCTCCATCTCTTGTTCCATTTTCTTCATCTTCATAGTATGTTCCCTCTTCTCCACCTCAAACTGTGCTAGAGGGTCTCTACATAATGCCCACCATGTTACTGGCACGTACACCATGGCATAACTGACCTTGATGGTGCATTAGTCGTCACCTTAGGATCACCTGCAACCGGCCCTACTACTCCTTGTAATTTGTTACAACGGAAATTTTCATAATGAACATTGTTAGTAACATCTTTAAGATCTTGCATGTGAGTTCTGTGTAGTATTGTGATTAACGTCACAACTACTCAACATTAACTCACCTTATTAACATGTTACGCAGTACTACAAAGTCACAATGGTCCAAACTATCCACTTCTGCAACACCCCAGGGGTATACACGCCCTCGCACTTTCTTACTGCTAGCCTCCACCACTGAGTTGCTACCGACAACAGCAAATGGGATTCTCTCCTAACGAACACAAATACTCTGTATTTAAAGTAGCAACAAGGACTGAACACAACCTTCAGTTTCTTGTTAGCTTGTGTTTCATCTTCATCATCTTCAGCATCAGGGAACTGATATATCTTAATGCCATAGGTACGAATTTCTTGCATCACCTGACCACATTACTATGGTAACAAAAGCATTGAAATACTGCAACACATACTGTTGCTTTAAATCGTTCACACTCCTCAGGAGTGAATGTGTCAGCCTTGGCGATTACTGGCACTATATTAACCTTATCATGCAGTTGTTTCATAAAGGCAACATCCAATTGTTTCAACCTACAATATATCATATACGTCATGACAATGTCATTACAACTAACCCATGGCCTGAGGGCGTGATAAAATACAAACAACAGTGAACACGATGATCATCTAACTGAGCACCACGGGTGACGCGCGACTCAGCGTTCAAATATTCATCATATTTTGAGTCGATATGGTCCATAATTGGCTTCCAACTGTTACAATCATATGATAACAAAATGTTAGTAACAGCTATTAATAACTTACCATGCACTGTTGTCTACTAAATCACCAAATCCTGGAGTATCCACAATTGTTAATTCTAGATGAACACCATTCTCCATCATGTGCATCGTAGATGATCGTATCTATACACACCGCATAGTCACCATGGTAACATCACTATCATGTTACCTCGGTGGTCTTAGGGATACGCATAGCAGGATTAGGATATGCAGCATCTTGATAAAGATCAGTGAGGAACAATGAGTTGACAAGTGTTGACTTGCCCAGCCCAGTTTGACCTAAATGCCACAATAATAACAATAAGTTTACAATGTTATCAACCACATGACCACCTTACCAACCACCATCAAGGTAAATTGGAATCCTCTCTTTACAGCTTTACGAAATACTTGGTTGGGTAGGTTAGCAAAGCCAACATAGTTTGGTACCTTCTCCTACACAATAACACACTGAGACACTGATGGTTTATACATTACCACTCACTGTTGCCGCTGATGTGTTCAATTAGGCGGTAAACATGAAAAGAGAAATGAACAATAACACAACACAACACTACGCTACATTCTATTGCTAAAAAATTCATTACGACACAAAGTTACTGCAATACATTTCAATATCAATAAGTTTCACGATCATCACTACTTACAATATACTGAGAATAACTACCATTACCATGGTGCTTAATTATATGAACTCCTACATTACGCATGTAAACTAGTGCAACAAGAACAACACAAAATATTTAACACTAAATGTACAGCAAATGTGTGAACAGATTAGGCGCTATACTCACCCGTCATTGTCGCCAACTTCCACCAGTGAACAATTTACTGTGCGCGAGGAGCGCCGGGTCAAAAGGGTTACAAAATTTCCGTGTTCGTCCGTTACATGGATCCACCCCAAGCAGAGTTCTTAGCGGAAAATGCGCTCGTTTCTATAAGACCCAACTTTTCTCAGAACAAGATTTGCCTTATTTCAGTGAGTTTGTACGTGCAAATTATTAATAATATACAGCAATTACTTTAGGGCGATTATGGACCGTTTAATCCGTTAGTTTCAGTGGGCGTGCCTTTATGGTTGGGCATTAATTTGAAACAACGACAAAAATGTAGAATTGAGGCTCCTGAGTGGTTGTGCGTAGGTTAGTGTTAATACATGAATAATTACTATAGTGGTTAATATGTCATCATGTCATTGGTATGGTAGAGAAGCTGCAACAACTAAAGAGTGATGAGAATGCTTCAGAAGTATTTGTCAAACTACCATCGGATCATTTCTTTGAGATTGTTAATATGTTGCTGAGCAAGTAAGTGATACAGTTGGCATGGTAACACTAATTTAATGCTACATATAGTGCAGCAGATGACATTACAGAATGCGACCAGGTTAGGATGTTAGTGAAGGATATATCTGATCTTCGGGCTGCTAAGTTACGACGTAGTGTTGATGAAATGATAAACAGACAACAATTATATGCTACGGTAAGTAGCCAATCCTCTATGATGATGTCATTGTTACCATAGGTTACCCATCTCACAAGCTTTGAAGTGATCAGTATTAGACCATTCCTAACTGGCGCATTAGCGCACATGAACACTCTACAAACATTAGCCGCACAACACAAAACAGAATATTAATAATATTTGTGACTGTCTGAGCGAAAACCAGCCTAGTTCACACCTCCGATTGCATCAAGTTAAGAATGTCATACAGAGCTCAAATTTTCAGTGATGATAAAGAGATGTTATATCTACTAACACTGTAAATTTGAGCTGTTTATGTCTTCCCTAACAAATTATATAAACCACTAAATTTGGAAGTGTGAACTAGGCTACGTTTATGATATGTAATGTTACGCATGGTCACGTGAGCAATAATTAAAGTTGCCAACGCCTTGGTATCGTAATGTCCTCCAATGAACAAGATATATACGGGCATGCGCTGAAATTAGCAGGTGAACAAGCGAAAACTAGCTAACGTGATTGTGTCAAATTAGCGACTATGTTATAATTAGGCCCCGAGCAAGCAATATTGAGCGGAGCTACTCACGTGTGCTTGAGGAAAGAAGTACAATTTCATACGGGGAAGAAGGAACAAATCGAGCCTAGATTATTGGTGAGCCCAGATCTTGCACCGGCACGTGATCCAGAATGCACATACTAGATATTGACAACTACAAGATGTTATGTGTTATCATCACGACAACATGGCAGGACTGAAATATCACTGCAGTTTCATTTCTTACGGCTGGGTCGTATAGAGAGCCCAGCTGCTAAACAAGTTAGTAATGAACTAGTATATTGATCATGTGATCATAATAGCTAATAGTTAATATTCTACCTCAATGGAGACAGCCAGCCCAGGAAGTTTAATATGGTAGTTGATAATGACTGTATGGAGGTCACTGCTGCTATCGTTAGTCAACTGAGGAATGTATTACCATCAGCTCCTAAAGAGTATGTCTTGTCCATCTGTCTGTGTGTTTGTCATTGTTGATGAATCATCATGTCCGTTTATTGGGAATGTTTGGTGGGAGAACAGTTTGGATGATCCACTGAACTTTATAATTGTTACCTTCTGGCTGGGTCTGTCCATTAGCCAAACATTCCTTGCCAAAAGGTTAACCGACCAAACCTTCCGGTTATGCATGCAAAGTTACCTTTACTCTATGACATGTTGTATTGTAGTGTCCACTCACTTGTCTTGTTGATATTTCATTAGACAATTGGTTGCAATGCAGTTTGAACCATCCAATCGGATGGAACAGACAAAACAGTTGCTAATGCAATTGCAAGATGCTATGCAACCGAGTGACATGAGCATGTGTGGAGGGTTTGTGACTACGTATGGCTTCCTTGTTGACTTCTACTCTTGTCCATTCCGTGATGAAGTATCATGGGTAATATTATCATTACTATTACATCACTAATGTTTAAGTATTCCCCTCACTAGGATATTGATAACATCTATGTATCTCATGGCTTTAAGCAGCTGAACTTGTCAGACTTTCATCATCTAGACAGTAAGGATTTGCAACCAATCATTTTAGCACTTCGGTATAACCTCTACTTTGACGGATTGATTGAGAAGAATTTCAAACTAGTAAGTCTCATGTGATCTCATGGATCATGTGATCCCGGTGTGATATTATTACAGTCAAATGAGTCATTTGATACAATCAGTCAAATGTTCCTTAGTAACTCATCATTGAGAACTTTAACACTTGATAATGTTGGACTGAGAAGGTATGCCGCCATTTTACTGCAATTGTCAGAGTAACCATATTCAGTATATTGTTACAGTGAGAATGTGATGAAGATATCTGCAAACATTACAATAAATAAGAAGACTGCTCTGACACATCTTGACCTTAGCAACAATCACCTTGATGATAAAGGTTTCTGTTATCACTGTTGTTATGGTAACCTATAAATGTTTAGGATTTGAAATGTTGGCTGGAGCACTTGAAGGTCTTCCACATGGACTAGTTGTATTATCATTAGCTAACAGTGGTATGAGCAGTCGTGCAGGAAGTCTATTATCAGCCGCCATGAAGAAGAATACTCACTTCGCTAGTTCTCTTAACAAGTACATATGTAGTTGAACTGTAGTAGTCTCATCCCCAGATGGCCCACGCTAATAGTTCAAACACTGTCTGGTGGCATTAGTTGATTTTCTTGTTTCTGGAACTCAAAATATACGTAGCCTAGGCTAATCAAGTTAGAATATTAGAATATAGCAGTGGGTAAGCTACCACATAGGAAAAGCTGTTCCCTGTACAAACACACACACAACATTAAATACTTTGTTATAGGCTAGTGTATGCTAGACCCTTACAGGCTGGCAAAAATCTTGGCTTTTGCAATCAAGAATGTCATCAGATGGTGTTTGTGATGTTAGCAGGACCTGTCTGGGGACAAAACTGTTAAGTGGGTTGTGTGTGGGTGTGGTTTGCTCATGTGAGCAATGATTGTGATATTAAAACTTGCTAAGTGTGGAATGTGTCGTGAAGCCATACAACCACAATAACAGACCAGTGGGAGAGAGTTATTGTTTTGACACGTGATCGCTGGCGTATGCTAGCTAGTGTGGCATGGTAGTCACTGTTGTATGGTAGCGGTAACACTGTTGCATGGTAGCGGTAACACTGTTGTATGGTAGCGGTAACACTGTTGCATGGTAGCGGTAACACTGTTGCATGGTTTAATACATTAATCCCCATTGAGTAGCAGAAGCATGTATGAATGTTATAGATCAAACAATTACTATTGTTTAGTGATAGTGTTTCATTCTCAAAGCTGTTGACAGTTTAACACATTCACTAAACTATTCACATATTGTGTAAGCTGTCAATGAATAACATTCCATCCTACCACAAAAATGTATGACGTGTAATAATGAATATATTTTAATGATGCGGAAAGTTCATTAAAATAGTTATTGTTCAAATGCAAGGCTTCTCTGAAATGTTACAGAGACAGTGGCGGCAGAAGGAGGGTGTTGGGGGGGGGAATGGAGGGGCAAAGCCACTCCAAAAATAAGCCAGTATATGCTTGAAATACTCTAATATAACAGTCATTACTCTAATAAAGCAGTTATTAGGCAACTTTTCAAATTTTGATAACCAAGCAGCCCCCTCAACTTTCATTTGCTTCCTCCGCCTCTGAGAGAGCTGTTCTCCCTTGGTGATTATGCTATAATAACACTCCTAAGACAATGTAGGGTCTTGCATTTGAACAATAATTTGTTAGCAACATGATAAAATCCCTATGCCTCGATTATGCCATAGCAGGTCCCAAACTGATCATAGGAACAACTTTGGTCGACTGAGCACGTAATGGCTAGCTAGGTGGTTAAATAGTTTAATAATATGTGTTGCGTTTTTGTTAAAAACCTAATTGCTAAAACATCAAAGTATATTATGCCCAAGGCGTGAAGTTATGATGCAAGTCACCTATAGGTATCGATATTCCATAAAGCGTGCAAAGGAAGGTTTCCATATGCACAGTAATACTGTTTTGAGTTTTGGAATTGTTTTGGTAATGACGAACAAGTTAGTCATTTTCTAAATAGTGAAGTTATCTAAACTGTTCTTGCCTGGATGTGAGCTGCTCCACTGCACATGTATGTCTAATGACCACCTTGCTGGCTGGCTTGGGTTAGGGGTAGGTAATTGGGGCGAGCCCCACCATATGGGATCAACAGTGAAATCTGTCTTCTTGCTTGCCTGCTTGATACGTTAAAATCCCTTTATATGGCTGAAAGCCGTTTAAGTGCAAACCAACATTACATCAAACATTACATAAAACATGTGGAGTGCTAACCATAGCGGCGAACCATTAAATGCTAACCATAGGCATGTATATACCATTCAAGTGCTAACCATAATTTATTAACCACAATGTGTGAATACAACTTTCTAATCAAAGCCTAGCGTTTCTATTTGTAAGCAATAGTAAAGCTGATCATTTGATGTTAGGATTGTATATAGCACTGAATGGCTAGATAGATACATTGAAGTATCAGCTGCCTTGCCGCCCTATAGTCAGCTACATAATTTTCTACAATATAAAGATAGATGACTATTTATAAAAGATATAAGATCTTCCTTTACGCTTTGTCAAAAGTCACGGGGCCTCACTATTAATTTACTTTTCTTTATAATAGCCGATACCACCCGTGACTTGCTCATTATGCATGCTTGTGATACCTTTCGTGATGAATTGATATTATTACATATGTTATTTCAATCCGCTGTAATTACTTTACTGTAATTAATATCCAGCTAGTTTTCATGAAATACGTACAGGTACAAATTTTTAAGACCATGTAGATAGCTACACTGAGACTGAACTGTACATGTTTTGTTCCCTGTGCTTATAATTATTACAATGTCAAATTGCATGTGAAGGTATCAGTGGTAGCTAAGTGCATCTATCAAAGCACCAGGCTTGCCCCCCCATGCCATGCATTTCCCCTAGTATTGATAAATACCGTACCATGACAAAATGTTACAATACCTACCATAACCTCTTAATGACTGATGTGCTTAAAGAAGTGTTCATTGTATAGCAATACAGCCAATTTTTGTAAATTTCATGAGTAAAGTTCCCTTCGTGAAATATAATCGTGAATACTGTTTACTTGCTATATACACTCCGATACAGTACTATCTGATTTGTGAATAAAAATGCGAAAATCCTAATTTTAGGGTTTCATCCCATGGAAATTTGGACTATACGGTAATTCACTATTGTAAACAACGGGGGAGTGTCTAAGATTGAATCATAATGTGTTTGTTTATTATATACCGTATAGCCAGAAAATTTGGCGAGGAAAGTTTGGTAAATGGATAGATTCAACCATAAGATAATAATGATAAGTAAAATTTAGTTTGGCGAATCATGGACAATTTGCCAAACTTTTTGCCCACCATGCAAACTTTTCCGCTATACGGTATCTACTATGGTATACACTGATGAGTTGTCATGGTAACTATATTATCATAGGATGGATTGGTCTGGTAACACACTAGGGCCAGACTCAATGGCTGCTGTGGCATTCCTACAAGACTCTAATAGTGTTGCTCACCTCAACCTGTCCAATTGCCAGTTGCTATTGGAGACAGTGAGTCACATGATTCCTTTAGTTGCTATAATATATAAATTACTAGGTATTGGCAACATTGCGTCGAGGATGTTATCAACATTTGTCATATCTAAATCTTAGTACTAATAATAAGCCTATCAAGTTAGTGTTTAATGCTGTTGTTATGGTAACTAGTCAATGTTGCTAGGAAACGGGACAATCATGTATCAGGAAAGTCAATTAATGAAGTATGTTAATGTGTGTTACCATGGTTACATATGGCATTCGGCATTCCGTAGTTTTTCAGTAAAGTGATTGCCATGGAAACCATTTTACTGAGCAACTGCAAGTTACCAGTTGAGGCAGCTACGTAAGTATGGTTACCATGATGATGGAGATGTTGATATTGTCATGTTAATAGTGCACTAGTGAAGGGCATTAGTAGTAATCCTAATGTTATCAAGGTTACCATGGATATTAGCTCTAATGAGGTCAGCTAATATAACCTATAATTACTATTGACCTCTCTACATCACAACAGCTGGGTAGTACTGGTGGTAATGTGAAGGAATTTATTACTGCACTTACCAATTTCTCAACTCTTTACTCGCTGGACATCAGTGATAATGGTATATCATTAGCTATATGAGTTGATCACATGACATCACATGATAGGGTTGGACACTCAGATAGTGGATATTCTAAAGGCTTTGCTATCGAACTCTTCAGTGAAACACTTGTCAATTGGAAAGAACTTTAGTAGAATAAAGTAAAGTGGTTGTTGTTGTTGTTGTATTGTTTACTATGATTGTCATTATTAGGAATCCTAGTGAGATGCTTAATAGTTTAGTATCACTGATAAACAAAGATACTGCAAAGCTGGAGAGTTTATCGTTAGCTGATAGCAAGTTACGAGATCATACTGTTACCTTATTGGATGGCCTAGGGCTAAACCATTGTATCACTAAACTGAATATCAGGTGATCATGTGATGTGATCATGTGATCCACATCATGTGATCTTGTTACAGTGGTAATGAGATGGGTGACCGAGGGGCTCGTTCACTAGCTAAACTTCTCTTAGTCAATAATACTCTTCATACCATCAGTTGGGATCATAATCTCACTGGATTGGCAGGATTTGAAGATGTTTCCAAATCTTTGGAGCAGTAAGTAATGATGTTTATTCATTATGTTATTATGGGATGGTTGTTGTCATAGCAACTGTACAATGCGCTCCATGCCTACACCGTTATCAGATACGATAAGAGTATCACGAGAAGCTGGAGTAGATGTTGTAATACAGCATATTCAACAATTATTATTCCGTAATCATTCCCCTGAACGTAGTATGGTAGAGCTAGCGTCACGTCGTAACAAGTATGCTCATATAACATCATCCCGACAACAGGTATGTTGCCATGGTAATAGTAATAATGTGTTGCTATATTATATAGGAGTTGGACCATAGTTTAGTGCAATTAGAAGATTTGTTAAAGATGATACCCAGAGAGTCTTTAGCAGAGCCGAGTGTTCAGCGTGCTCGAGATATCAAGGAGGAAGCCTATAAAGTGTCACAATTAGTGTTCGGCCTTTACCCACCAAAGCTTGAGACAGAACAAGCCAATGCAATTGAAGAGCAGATGAAGGCGGTTGCTAAGCCGCTACAGCAGAAGTTGTTCCAGGAACAGTTGCAAGAGAATTCAGAAAGAATGGTCAGTCTATGTGACAAGACTTGTCCAATAATCTTTGGTCAACCTGAGGTAACAACTGGATCATGTGAGCTAACATAATGATAACACATTACAGGCTAAGCAGAGTCTCAGAGATCTTATTGTAACTAATAAAGATGATAATTTCCTCGAGAATGAATTAGTAACCGTTGCTACTCAATCTGTTGCTACTTGTGTCAGGTGATCATGGTAGGCGTGGCTGTATTATTATGATGATGTCATTGTATGTAGTGGGATTAATCTTACGACATCATCAGATATTAGTGAATGTGTGTTTGAACACGTTCTCTCTGCACTTGATGGATGCATAGAACAACTAGTAAGTAGTAACCCATATGCCCACTCTAGGGATGAGCAATAACAAAAATTCCATGTCACGATATATCATGAGAGTCGATAATTGATATTATCACAATATCAGCAGTACCAGTATAACAAGCACTAAAATTGTGAACATGATAGGATGAAATTATTTTACTGGTGTTATAAAATATATAATTATGTTTTTGAGCAATAAATCTCACGATAATCACAGTATTGACAATAAATATCGTGCTGCCGATATTATGATACTGAAAATTTTGCTTCAATATCGATTATCATGACACTTTAATATCACGATATATGATAATATCATAATATTGCCCAATTCTAACCCACTCTAGATCTTATTCCTTGGGGATGGTACTTAGCATATCCTTGGAAACATCTAATTGATAAATACCGCCTCTGGGATATAGTTCATGACAGGGCTGAATTTAAGGGGGCAGATCTAGAGGACAAGAATTAACCGTTGGTCCCCAGGTTAATTCTTGCTCCCCTAGGATTTGGAATACAAAATTGAAATTCTATATATAACAGATTATAGACTATAATAGTATTAGTGCTTACAAGATAAGCTCCCCCAGCTGGATTTTCTGGTTTCAGCCCTGCATGTTACTAAGCTTATGTCTATCATTTACCATGGTTATTCATTCACCATGGTTACTCATTTGTTACAGCTGCCACTGAAACACACAGACATAACCGACGCTCCTCAGGTAATCTATTGTCTTCTCTTTCATTGCCATCATCAACATCTCACTTCAGCGTCAACCAAGACCTGTGTCATTTAGAGTGAAACAAAATCAGAAGAAGGAAAAAGAAAAGGACAAAATAAAGATTAAATCTCCAACATCCCCTAAAGGTATAATTCAATTCTTAGTTTGTTAGGAATAGTTATTGCTTACAGGTAAACCAGAGAAATTACCAGAATTAATAGTAGAGGCTCCTATGAGGAATGCTACTATTACTAAGAATAGGGCACAGCGCCCTCAACGTACTCACAGAGTTACTAGACCATCACAAATACCAGAGACCACCAGTGACCTCACGGATGCACCATCTTTATCAGTATTAGAAGAAACGTCGCCAAATGAAACTCCCCCTCCTGCTAAGAGTCCATCTCCTACTTCAAAGAGTCCAGTGCCACTATCTCCTACTTCAAAGAGTCCAGTGCCACTATCTCCTACTAAAAGCCCATCCCTTAAGAGCCCATCTCTTACTAAGAGCCCATCTTCTAATGTAAGCACATCCACAGAGAGTGCTGTAGTATCGTCAGAGTAAGTGAGAATTTGTTAATGTCATTTGACGAGTTGTTTAGGCCATCTGTGGAGGAGGTGAGTAGTGAGGACAAGACTGTAAGTGAAGAGAAGAAACTTGTAGTAAGTGATTGACTGATTGTTACTGTTAATATGACACATACTAGGAGGATAAAGAGGTAGAAGATAAAGGAGATAAGAAACAAGATGTTCAGCAGGCTAAGCCGGCAGTTGAAGAGAAGGCCCAGCTGAGAGACAGTGTAGTGGTGCCTAAAGAAGACAAAAAGCATCAGAAGGAAGATAAGAAACTACAGAAAGAAAAAGAAAAAGAAGAGAAAAGGTTACAGAAAGAGAGGGAGAAAGAAGAAAAGAGAAAACAGAAGGAGAAAGAAAAGGAAGAAAAGAAACAACAAAAAACGTGAGTTAAAAACTTGTTGTTGCAGCTATAGCTACTATTAAAAGTTTTACTTCACTAGTACAAAGAAACTACCCAAGCAAGCTGGCGGAGAGAAAGAGGTACTAGACGGAGAGTACATGATATTGCTTAGACAATGTATTATGATATAATCCTTTATGCAGTCACTTGAGGCATCTGTTGATAAACGTTCATCAATGAGAAAGAGTATGGAGTTGTCAACTAGCAAAACAACAGAGTCACTACCAGACTCCTCAGAGGTTACTCTTGTAATATCATCTATGTCATACTTTATTGTATATATACAGTTACCAGGTGATGCAGGGAAGAAGGTGCCACCTCCTACTAAAGCTAAGCCAAAACCACCAGCACAAGAAGCTGTGAAGATACCTGTTTTACCTCCAAATGCTGCTATGGCATCCAACTTAGCTAATGTTTTAAAAGAGGGAAGAAAGGTAAGCAACGTAAAGGTCACTTGCTACATCATACTATGCTTATCTACTGCATTTACTGTATTACACTATAGCAAGCTCTTGGAGACAAGAAAGGTCCACCCTCAGTAGCAAAGAAACCTGGAAAGAAAGCAGAAGATGATCAGGTCGATGGAGAACAAGATGATAAAGATGAAGAGGCGGTAAAGATTGAAGGAGAGAAGAAAGCACCTCCATCAGTAGCGAAGAAGCCACCAAAGAAAGACCAGCAGGATAGTGAGGAGAAAGTTGAAGAACAGCCTGCCGCTGATGATGAGGGCAAAGAAGACAAAAAAGCCTCTCCACCTATGGTAGCAAAGAAACCATCAAAGAGGGAAATTGATCAAGATGAAGGAGGTAAACTCGATGAGGAACTTGTTGAAGATGATGAAGGAAAAGGAGAAGACAAAAAAGCCTCTCCACCTACAGTAGCAAAGAAACCATCAAAGAAAGAAGGTAATGATGTTAGTGCAGGAGATGAAGAGCAACATGTTGATGATGATGAAGGAAAAGGAGAAGACAAAAAAGCCTCTCCACCTACGATAGCAAAGAAACCATCAAAGAAAGAAGTTAATGAGGATGACATTAGTGCAGGGAATGAAAATGTTGATGATGATGATGTTGATGATGATGATGATGATGATGATGATGATGATGATGATGATGATGAAAGAAAAGGAGAAGGTGATAAAATCACTCCACCTGAAGTAGTTGAGGAGCCATCAAAGAAAAAAGATGAAGCAAATGATGACGAACAATCAATTACTGAAGTTGATGACAACAAGATTGACAATGTTGATGACAAGGATGACACAGATAGAGATGTTGACAAATCTAGTGACAAGCCTGATGACAAAACTGAGGAAGAGAGTAATGAGAAGGTTGATGATGATGGTAAAGTAATTGATGAAGCTGATAAAGATGATGTGATTGCTGAGGCTGGTGGTGATAAGAGTGATAGTAAAGAAGATGCTAAAGATACTAAAGTTGATGAGTCAGATAAAGAAACTTCTATTGGGCCTAGTCTTACTGTTTTGAGTGATGACATTAGTGCTTTGTAACCTTTTTGTTACTTTTATTGTTTTTAATTAAGTAATCCCGGTAGTTGCTATGACGATGTAAATTTATAATTAAAGGATTTTACCCTTGTGTAATTATAGGGGCAAAATGAGTAAAGGTAGTGACTTCTTCGCGTGGCGTCTGCTGCTTGTTATATGTATTGCTTTAACAGGTGAGCAAATTGTAATGAACGTTTTAACGTAACTAAAGCTAGTGTTATTTAGCGGAATGTAGTAACGACACGGTCTCCTCGTACTACGTTATGGCTGACAGCACGTTAATGTATATTGATACGAGCACGGAATATATCACTGCTACTGCTAGTACAGCTTCTAGCCTATTATCCACTGCTATAATGACGAATACTCCTTCGCCTACATCAAACATCGAGCCGCCAGACATGCAGGAGATGGAGAGCAATGCAGTTGTAATGTCCTTCAATAATATTACTCTTCAACAAGTGAGTCATTTTGTCAGCCTTGCTTTACCTTTGCTTCACGTGTAATAGTGGATGCAAATTGAAAGTATGTTTTTGAGCATAATAGCAAATGAGTGCACAAGGCAATGTGCAAGGAGTCATATAGATTGTGGAACTACGTGAGTGCACAATAACACTGTATAAGCAGTTAATCCAACATTACTGCAGGAATAATGTGAATTATACAAGTGACGATGTTTTCATTTTACCAGAATATCCTAGAATTGTTGATGAACAATTATTAGTAGCATTTTCAGTGTCATTACCCAGTGGAGCAATGATTGATGATGGCCTAGAGATATCAGTTATAAACCAGGATACTTTATTTAATATTGCTGCAGCAGCTAGTGCGGCCATTACAGCTCAAACTGGTGTGGAAGTACACGAGGTTGGACGTTACATGTCACCAGCTGCAGCCACAGGAAACAGTACTGACTCAAAAGCCAATTTAGCCCTGATACTACCTTTGACACTAATCTCTGCAGCAGTAGTTCTGTCTGTTGCAGCAGGAATTGGGTAAGAACTGATGATTAAACACTGTCCTTTCTATTTATGTTATTTTAGGTCGTTATATATATGGAAGATGACAAAGAAACACAAAAATCTTGACCTTGTTAAGAATACAGTTAAAACAGAACAAGTAGAGTTAATGTCATACAAAGCTGCAGTACATGATTAATCACATTATGTTGTAATAGTATCAAACTTAGAATGAAAAGGTGTTTTATTACACGTATACATTTGTGTAGAATCAGTTGATGTACAACAATGAATAGCTGCAATGTCCATAGGATGAGCTTCAGTGTTCATAATATATCCTGATGTTCCTATTGAACAACCAGATCGTAACAACTGAGCATCGTAATGTAAATGTTCCATGAATGGTTGATTAATAGTTGGTTGGTTGAGAAAATTATCAGGATCAAATAAAAGATAAAGATATTTTGTGGTCTCTGCCAAGAAATAAGATTCCATCCGATCAGCTAATGTGTGAGTTAAACTGCTCTTAACCTGTACATTATGATCAATGCAACATAAGGATTAGCTAACTAGCTATCTTACTGTAGCATATCCACACTCTACTCTGCTGATATTCTCAATAGAATCAATCATTGCTTTACCTACTTCTAAGTAAAATGGATTTCCGGTAGCTTTATACAAATACCATGTGCTCTCGGCAAGCTCTACATTATGTACAACTACATGATCACCATGGTAACAGTTAACATACCTGGCCTGAGATGATAAGCCTCATGATTGTCCACTGGTTTACCTTCAACAATATTGTACATCTCCGGCAAAACTCCCAGTGTCCTCCAAATAGAATAGGGTTTGATAAATGTTCTTTCAGCTTGATGCAATTCCCCTACCATACTCTATGTATTATAAACACATGATACTCTTATGTGCAAACACACACTTATTAAAACACATGGCATGATATATTAAGTTTGCTTCCTTACCAGAAGGCCAGGCCAGTAGGCATCCAAGGCATGAGAATACGGTGAAGAATATCGTCCAGTTTGCATGTTTACAGAAATAAACCAATCATGCAGTTTAGAGAAATGACTGGCTGATTTATATATATCTTAAAATAAACATTGTTACACTGTAATACTATTACTACAGATACTAACCATAAAACATATCTAATAATTCCGGTCGTCTTAATAATACTCCACCCTTGACTAAATACTCAAGATAGGAATCAACATAGTTACCAATGCTAAATTCTGTTGCTTTCCATTCACCGGTCAAAACATTAATATGATTACCAACCTGTTGCATTATCAATACTTAGCGACTAGTTACATGTTATAATACCAGTCCAATGGATGATCGTCGTTCCCAGAGAGCTTGAATAGCTCTAAGAGCAACTTCTTCAAATACATCATCTCCTAGACGACAATGTAATAGTAATACACTACATTAGAAGTTACCAGTCAGTCTTGAAAGAACTCCAAATTCCACGATATATGATGCACAACAAGATGTACAAGTAATAGGGGTTTCCCCTGGAGACACTCCATATTTCAAGTTTATAGATCCATAAGGTAATCCAGTGGGTGTGTCAAATGCTATTACTAGACTGGACAATTAGGATATACATTAAACTGATGTACCTGGTAATAATCTTCTAGCTAATGATTCAGCCATACTCAGTAAAGGCCCCTCACATGGCCATCCTGGGGGTAATGGTATACCTCCTCTTGCTGCTAACAAGTGAGATGACAGCAATCCACCAAGAACACGAATATTAGCCTCAAACACTGAAGTGTTTGTGTCTATGTCAAATGAGAACTGTTGTTGTAATGCTAATCGATAAGCATGCTGGAATTCTGATGTATTACCCATTACAACTAGTGTATCTAATGCATCCAGTAGTGTCAGTGAGAAACTGCCCCATGTGTCCACACCCACGCAACTGATTGGGGCCAATTCGTCATGTGGAAACGCATGAAGTAAATAATTATCGTATGCATGTTGAAACATTTCTTTTACCATGCGCCTAAGTAAAAAGAAGATAATTTTAATGAAATGTATTTGGTCAATACCTGTATAAATCTAATTCTGATTGAGGCACGCAGCCACGCCAAATAGTCACAAGTAGCAATATAAACAAACATTTCATCTTGAAAATTATTCGATTTGATTATACGCGCATGGGTGCTAAAATTTGGTATGGCGGTTGGAGGGACTGTGAACACGTGGAAGCTAGTGTTTAAGGATGGCGTAGCAAGAATAATGGAGAATTGGAGAGGACTAAAGTTAGCAGTAGAGCATCATTTTGGCGGACCAGATAGTGAGGAGAAGTACGAGTGGTTGAAAGAAGTGACTGGTGATTTTATGATAGACAATAGTATGGAGAATATTATATTATGATAAAGTGAGGAATATGGATTACTGCATTAGATGATGTTGATAAAGATGAATTAGAGGAGTATATGGGAGTTCTTATGGATCAAGAGTTTGATACTATCCTGGAAGATGGCAGTACAATGAAGGTAATATTGTTTATGTGTTTAACCATATGCATCATTGTAAGGGCAATAGACTAGTGGAATGGTTGTTTTCAGGTCATTTTTCAATCACCTAAATCATGTGATAAGATGCACATCATAATAAGCACAGATCAGTAAAGCTGAATGTTACTGGCTTTACAGGACTACCTGTAATAGTGGACCTTCCACTGACTTTAATTGTGTCATTTTAGCTGATACTTGAACAATGTGAGTCATCTTCAAAAATGACCAGGAAGCCACTAAGCACAAAGAAAATCAATCTCTGCCTTTCTCAAGACATACTTGTAGAGACTAGATAATATAGCGCCACTAAGACTTCTATCTTGCATTATATAATTGTTCATGCTTGGTAGCTGCGTAGCCTCCCAGGTGTTTTTGAAGGTGACTGACTGCCCGGTTATAATGATCTGTCAATAGTATTAATATTCATGTTATTATAGTGTGAATGTCAGCCATAGATGATTTTAGTGGAAGTCCATCTACTGGCACTCCTGTAAAGCCAGTGTAACTTATTATGATGTGTATCTTATCACATGATTTACATGAATGACCCAAAGCATAAAATAAGCTTATCCATTCCATTATTCCATGTAGTCCATGTAGTCAGTCCTGTATAATGAGAGTCAAGTGATAATTATAACAAATTTGTTTGCAATAGTCTTAATTGTTACAAGGAATGATTTGAATGACAAACTGATACAATTTGTTATTTACAGTATAATAAGTTGTCACTACATCTACTACAAACTGTTATGCATAATTATACAAGGGTAGCAGGGAGTGTAATATGAACAGACAGTGACTTCCACTGGCTTTAGTTGTGTGTCATCTGTATGAAACACACGCACAGGGACTACAACAAATGGTCGGGTCTGCTTTGATGAATGTCTATGGGTCTTCGTCCATCATCCACCCTGCTGCCCTACCACACAGCCCATTATACTCATTGCACAATATGCTTTGATGTATCAGCGATAATTTCCAGCAAGGTAGTTAAAGTGTTTAACTGCTCAGCCATGACGCAGACATTTACTCGTTACCTAAAACTTGTTTCTATGGTAGTTTGGTCATCAAATGGATGAGGAATTGACTCACAGTCCAAATTGGTTATTTATAGCCTCAGGGATTATGTAACATTCCTGAAACAATTAGAACCGAGTGTAATAACCTATACGTACATTATATCATTATTCAGTATAATCTATTAGAATTTTAAAAGGGAGTAGGGATCAAAATAAAAAGTAGTTAGCAAATAAGTTATCACTCACCACCCAGCACTGTATACCGCGTGTGTTGTGTGTGTGTGTGTGTGTGTGTGTGTGTGTGTGTGTGTGTGTGTGTGTGTGTGTGTGTGTGTAGCTAGCTAGCTAGCTAGCTGCAATTGTATACTTGAGTAAACACATGCAGTATACAATGCTGGGTGGTGAGTGATAACTTATTTGCTAACTACTTGTTTCCAAATTATTTTTAGTTCTACTTTTATAGTATACTCTAGTATACTAGCTATTAGTTCATATACTGACTTTATATTTCCCTTAAATCATTTTACAAGCACTCAAGAATAGAAATGGTCTCTTGGCAATTGGAATCCAATATTGTTATCTGCATGCAACAGAGACAGAGGCTTAACTACTACATCAGCTTTAAGGTAGATACCGTGTTTACTTGGTTAAACACCGCACCTTGAATAGTAGCTGCACTTGATCAGTCCCACAATCGATTTCAAAATTAATGGGTATAAACAACGTCTTCGAGTATCGAGTAGTGGTCGCACTTGAATAGTCGCTGCATCAATTTTTCTAATAAACACTGCGGCGTTTAACCAAGTAAATACGGTAAGTCACTATATGATTACTGTACTACAGGTAGTGTTATCCTCTATAGGCCGTGCTCTCAGTGATTACGTAACATTCATAGATGAAAATCTACTTTTTGAAATTTGTCAAGTTAGCTACTTTGAACATAGTTATAGTCTGAAAGTTCGGTGGGATGAAAATCCCGTAGAAAGCCTAAAATTAGTATTTTATTCACTAATCAGGTAGGCTTTCTACTGGATTATATATTGTAAGGACAGTGTTCACAATTATATTTTCGCAACGGTTAATTTTACTCACGAAATTCACAAAAATTTCAGCCCATGAAATTTTGGGCTACACTGTTACTTTGTTAGTGTTGTACCAATAATGTGGTTTTTCATATTCTAACGCATTTTCTATCTTTTCATAGCAATCCTTAGTATTCCCTACTAGTAAAAGTACTACTGTACTTAATAGTTGAAGTATTGTCAACAGAGTACCTAACCCACTGGGTGTATGGCCTTCAATCTCTCCAAAATATATCTGTTGGCACAAACCTTTGCTTTCCGATTGCTTTACTCGTTCGCACCATAAGCTGTCCTTGTTTTGATGATGGTATAGGAAACGGAAAGGTTTTGTTCAAGGTTGTGCTTAATAGCATTAAGTCATGATTGCTGGAGCACTCAACAAATAGACCCACAAGATTGTGTATAATGTGCACACAATTATTTGATGGTTTAGGCAAGGGGCAAGCTAACGGCAAGGGACAGACTCACAACAAGGGACAGACTCACAATAAGGGGCAAGCTCACCAAATGCTCTCTGTACCCATCCACTAAAGTTTTGCCTTGCCAGAATTTTGTGCTGTATGGTAGAAGTTGTATAGATTAACTGTAGTACATTAATATTACTACATTATTACATCATAAACTAAAACCCATAATGAAATATTTTATGTCACAGTATATAAGCTGATGACTGACTGATGCAAGCAGTCCAGTCCAGATGTCCAATAGTCCAGTAGATTATTAATTTGATTTTTTGGAAGGCTTCTTGCAACACAAGGGGTCTGAATGTCATGTGATCTCAGGTGATAAATAAGTTCTCGTCTTGTACATCAGGTGATCATATGATGTCATAAGTATCAACCAGGCACCAAATACCACAGATTTTGATGGGGATATATTGATGAATTATTAGCATTACTTCATCAGTTGTTTGTACGTAAGGTTGAGCGCACTACTCATGTGATACATATTATGGTACCATATATGGCAAAATTTTCAAGTGGGAAAACATTGCAGTTTTCATGGTTTTTACTAAACGTGAAAGTTTATAAAAGTTGATCTGTTAATCATGACAATAATTGGGGTGAGCCTTAGGGAGCCCCACCATATGGGATCTGTCTTCTTGCTTGCTTGTAACGTCAAAATACCTGTATATGGCTGAAAGCCGTTTAAGTGCAAACCAACATTACATCAAACATTACAAGCATTACATAAAACATGTGGAGTGCTAACCATAGCACGCGAACCATTAAATGCTAACCATAGGCATGTATATACCATTCAAGTGCTAACCATAATTTATTAACCACAATGTGTGAATACAACTTTCTAATCAAAGCCTAGTAAGCAATAGTAAAGCTGATCATTTTGATGTTAGGATTGCATATAGCACTGAATGGCTAGATAGATACATTGAAGTATAGTATCAGCTGCCTTGCCGCCCTATACGTATTTACTTTTCTTTATAATAGCTGATACCATCCATGACTTGTTTATTATGCATGCTTGTGATACCTTTTGCAATCAATTCATATGTTATTTCAATCCGCTGTAATTACTTTACTTTACTGTATGCTAGTTTTCATGAAATACGTACCGGTACAAATTTTTAAGACCATCATGTAGATAGCTACACTGAGACTGAACTGTACATGTTTTATTCCCTGTGCTATAATTATTACAATGTCAAATTGCATGTGAAGTCATCAATGGTAGCTACGTAAGTGTATACATGCATCTGTCAAAGCACCAGGCTCGCCCCTCAATGCTGTGCATTTCCCCTAGTTACTTGAAATCTGTTCAGTAATAAGTCCTTTCGAGCCTGCTCCCCTAAACATTATTGTCTGAAAGCATCAGATGCTCATCGATTTTCCGATTATAAGCACCTTAGTCGAGTACAGGAATCAATAAATCAATTACTTGGTCACCTTTTTGTACCATCATTATTTATAAAGGTGGTGAAGTGACAAAGCCAATCATAGTTGTGAAGATGCCCTGTAAACTATTGTATATCATTCAAGTAAAAGGATTTTTAATAAATACTTATAAGTTCTTGGCCTTATCTGATACCAAAGTTTTTGGTCGCTTATAACCATTTACAATGCTGCTTCTGATTGGCCTTGCACTTTTTACAGCCAGGCTGTTTTTGTTGTAATTGTGTTGGCAGGACAACCATTTGCTTATAGTTATCCCTACACATGACTTGCCTAGCCTGCCAGTCGGGTGGGTATATTTGAAGTGGCTAATTGTCAGCGACATATGATGATGTACTGTATAGCGGGGAAGTTAGGCTAATGGATAGAATCAGCCAAGAAGGTAATAATTATGAGTAATTATTTAGTTCGTCTAACTTTCCCGCCATACGGTAAATATTTTTCATAGTTGCTTCATCATGTGCAATAATATTGCAGGATACCATCTCACCTCATGTAACAGATGCATATTAACAAAGAATTGACATTTATAGCATTTACTGATGCTTTGCTCTGTATACTCTAGTATATTGACATTGTCTGTGTGTTGTTGTAATTGCAGTGCTTCTTTTATCTAAACACTTTGAGTTTATGTTCTACCATAATGTGATAGTTTACTGAAACACTTAGGGCATAATGTGATCGTTTACTGAAACACTCTAATAAAACATACACGTAAGATTGATCACCAGAAATGCTTCACAGTGTAACCAGCACCCCCGGTGTTTTCTACACCAAACATATTCTCAGGAACCTATCAATGTTATGCCCCACTACCCTCAGTACAAGCAAAACGAACAGGGGCTTGTGGGGTATCGTGTCCCCACTATCCCGGGGCATTTGACGTCATGAAAGATTTTGACTCCCAAATTTTGTGCTGTATGACATGTGTATCATTACATTATATCATGTCATTACAGGTGGCTGGTGATATTTGTGAATTGTTCAAGTTGTGCTCAACTAAACAATTAGAAGCTGCTAGAGAATTTATCAGTAGAATTGATAAATCATCCAAGAAGCCACCAAGTTGCTGTGGTGACAAATGTGATGGTGGTCATAAGGATGAGTGTAAAAAGAATACAGTTACCATGGCAATGGAACAATTATCTGTTAGTGACAACTCATTGACTATTAATGATCAGTGTAGTGATGGTCACCATGGTAACAGTGAACATGATTCATTAGAGATGAAAGATGATAGAACTGATACCATAGTAACTGATGATGGGTGGGAGGTTGTTAAGAGAAAGAAACGATAATTGTAATTATATAATTTATATTTATAAATTTCATGATAATTAAACCATTTTATTTATACAGTGATTGTGTTCACATGAGGGGGTGTGGGTGGCGATGACAAAAATTTCCGTAACTCATCCACAACAAGTACAGTTGATGTGAGTGTTGCTAATAGCAACAGGTCGGTGAGATATAATGGTTCAGTAAGGAAGATGGCTTGTAGTGGTGGAAAATATATTACTAATAATTGTCCCACTAATGATGTTCCCACGGCAACAACAAATGTTCTATTAGTAATGAGGCCAATGGAGAGAATTGACTTGTTCATAGAGCGACATGACAACGCATTGAACATGTCGAAGAATACAAAACAAGTAAATGTCATCGTCGTGTCTCGCGGAGTAATAATATTATCTTGCATCTGAAATGGGCGGGACTATATCATGGTGGACGTGGCTATAGGAACATACCTCCCTCCAAAATATCCATAATGTTCCTGATACAATAATTGCTGAACTACTGATGATCTGTAGTAATAGTCCTAGTGATACTATTGGCTGTTTAACTCGTCGTGGCGGACACTTCATTACATCACTATCTACTGGCTCTACCCCCAGGCTGTAATGAGTAATGATTGGTTATTATTGTGGGCGTGGCTGACCTTTGTGCAGGTGGTCCATCCATTATAATATTGATCCATAGTATCTGCATAGCATTCAGTGGATTAGGGAGGTTTAATATAGTGGATACCGCTACTAGTGTCAGTGCCGCTATACTCCTGTATTGATGAGCACCGGTAACCATAGCAACTGATGATATTGAGGTACTAACGTGCTCAACTGAAATCGAAGGAAATTTCTGATATTGTAAAATATTGACTTTCCTTCCTCCACTGCACTCCTATAGGATGATTCTAATAATTTAAGTCACACAATAAGGTAACGTGCAATATAGTAGCAAAGTTATCATTAGTCAATATCATATCTGCTGCCTCACAGCACACATCAGTACCGCTACATCCCATCGCTATGCCGATATCAGCTCTCTTTAATGCTACAGCATCATTGGTCCCATCTCCTGTCATGGCAACGATGTGATCACATGACTGAAGTGCCTATAACAACTTGTGCTATTAATGTTAGGTCTGTTACTATGGTTACCTTTACAATAGTAAGCTTGTGTTTAGGACTAACCCGATAAAACAGAGACACCTGTAAGGATCACATGATATCACATGATGCTGCATGATATAAATACCTTATTAATTATATCCTTGCACTTCTTGGGGTCCAAGTTATCTAAGTCATCTCCTGACATCGATCCTTCAGTATCTAATCCTAGACTTCTCCCTAAACAACATGTCATAAAATTTTTGATGAATTTGAAAAAAATTGTCCATTTATCAAAAATTTTTAAAAGAAATCCTCAGAACATGGCACTACTACATTTTAGCTTGAAACTGAGGGGCTTAACAACTTTCGTTCATCAAATGTAAAGACTTGATAATTCATCAAAATTTTAGCTTGTCAAAAATTTCACAGTGGTGGCAGAAGGGGGTGCTAGAGCCCCCCAACTTTGAAAATGGAGGGGCAGAACCACTCCAAAATAAGCTAGTATATGCTCAAAATACTCTAATATAACAGTCATTACTCTAATAAAGCAGTCATTAGGCAACTTAATACTTGTTTCCTCCACCTCTGTTTTATGACATACCATGATTGCTAGTTACCTATAGCAACAGCTGTTTCCATGGCATCACCAGTAATCATTTTAATGGACACGCCCCCTGACAACAAGGTGTTAATGCTTTGTTGTACCTGGGGGCGTGGTGGATCCCACATCGCCATGACACCAGCCAATGATAAATGATTCAATTCATCACCTGCTGCCATAGCAACAACTACAACAAAGCATATACATTGTGATCACATGATCCCAAACCTCTTAGTCCTTTGTTGCCAAGTTTAGCAACCAATTCTAAGAATTGTTTACTATGGTATGCAGTAATTGGAATCCCATTGCCAATAGTAACACAGTGAGCCAACACTCTTTCTACTGCTCCCTTCATATACCACACCTCCTTGTTACTAGGCAACTATGGTAACACTAATTATCACCATAGTAACAGTAAAAGGTTACCTCAAACTTGTTAGTAGAACGTAGCCTAGAGCGTACTGCCATCCATTTGTGTTCGGATGAAAATGCTCTCTCCTCACTTCTCACATATTGATCAGCCAATCCCTGCAAGCCAGCCTTTAGCCCCACCCCCAAAATAGCAGCCTCGGTAGGATGACCCATTGGCTTATTATCCCTAATGTAACCATTATTACACACCATCCCCACCTACAGGGGGTAAGGGTGACACTATACATAACAGAGTAATGACCACACCTCAATTAATCTGGTTAGTTCATCATCGTCATAACAACAGACAGTTACTCCATTATCATAATAGATATTATCATGATCACATGTGAAGTGACGGCCATCGCTAGTATACAATTCCGTGACAGTCATTTCATTACATGTCAATGTTCCAGTCTTGTCAGAGCACACAACAGTGACACACCCCAGTGTCTCCACTATCGGTAGTTTCTTTACTATAGCGTGTTTGTGTGCCATCCTGATTACGCCTAAGGCTAGTGTCACCGTGACAACTATTGGTAGGCCTTCAGGAATAGCAGCAACGGCCAAACTGGCGGAGAGGTCACATGAGTATGTGATGACATTATAATAGCTCACCTGACCCCAATAGTTAACACATGCATTAACTGCATTCCTTTAATCCAACCCAGTAAAGTTATAACACCTGCAATATAGTGTAACAGAGTTAGTATAACAAAGAATTACTGATTATAATTTATAGTGGGTATATATTATGAGTCCAAACTTTTGTGAATTCAGAAAAATCAGCTTCAGAAGTAATAATTTATTTGCAATTGTAATATTTGCTATTGTAATATTTGCAAATAGTAAAATTGAAATGGACAGAGAATAATATTAATGAAAATATGGAAATATTTGCAAATGTAGTGCTAATTCATGAATTTGGACCTTGCACATAAAACTCGCTATATGGTATGGACAATATGGGCAATATGGACGCTACCTTACACACTCCAATAGGACACTATATATTACACACTCTATTACACACTACACTACACACATTAACATACCGATGATTATTAAAGAATAGAATGATAACTGAGTACCCAGTCCTCCTAAACTCCTTTGTAATGGAGTCTTTGGTGACTATATGTAGCAGTAGTCATGACAACTATCACATGATCCATGACACTACCTCTTCTAATTGCATCATCTTATACACTCCTCCAAACTCCGTATGTTCACCTGTTGCTATGATGATACCCTTAAAAAGTTGGCACTACAATCACCATGGTAACAATATCATAATAACCTTCCCATGGCCTGAGTAAACAAATGTTCCCATATATGCAATGTTGCTAGGGGCAACCATAGCATCTCGAGGGTGCGGTAATGTAGTCTTAACAGCAGGGGTGGTCTCTCCAGTGAAACTAGACTCATCCACTGATAAATCTACAGCCTACAACTCCAATTAATGCACAGGGTAGATTAGTATGATAATTATATTTCATACTTCAAACAATCTAACATCAGCTGGTACCCTATCACCTGTACCTATGAGGATAAGATCTCCTGGTACAAGATGTTGAGCTAAAATATCCTCAACTATTCCATTCCTAATGCTGTAAGACTATAACAACCGCGCTGTTGCCATTAGCAACTTACCAGTGACATTTTGGTGGTACTAACTTTGTAAGAGCCTCTAGTGATTTTTCTGACCGATACTCTTGAATAAAGGCCACAGTGACTACAATTATGATGGCCTACAATTATAATCAATATATTATTACGCATATAATAGTGTTAGTTACCATGGTGATACTAAAGGCATCATCATACTGTCTCATACATAAACTGATCACAGCAGAACACAACAACATCATTATCAGTGGATCCTTGAACTGTAACCATTAGCAACCATCAGTTATTATAGTATTGGATTAATAATAGTAACCATAATAATGAACTAAGTTAGTGTGGTATGGATATATACCTGCTCCAAGTATCGTTGCCATAGTGGTGTCTCCTCCTTTACACTGAACTCATTGTCTCCATGTATTCTACGACGTTCTGCTACCTGTTCATAAACCGGCCATCATTAATCATATACCTTCATGTTCCTTAATCCTTACTATCAAATGTGTATGTATGGGGGTGTGTGTTTTCACCTGGTGTGTGCTTTATTAGAGCTTATGTTGCAATTGCATAATCACATGTACACACGCACTCTAATAAAGCGCACACCAAACGGTTTTCATCATATACTCTAATACAACATACGAATAATAGCAGTCAACACAAGTAACAAAGTATCGAGTAGGGAATACGGGGTACAGAATGACTCCTCATATAAGGGCAGGCCACGCCCCCGTGGTTTATGCTCATAAGAAGGCTTACGGCTGCAAACAGGAAGACTATCCATACAAATGTGCTTGAGTATTATTCCTAATACACCTAACAAATCCTTATATTGCATGCAAGAGGCACAGCGAGTATGGATATAGTCTTGTACAGCGTATAACAAGTTAAGACGTAGAGCTCGAGGCTACTTGTTCCTACTAGGTGACAAAGTAATGACCTGTTGATCAGTTAAACCAGCTGTACTATGTGTCTCTAACAATATCGCTACTTCTTCCGCCCCACTGCTAGCCGCATCCGCTGCAGATAACACTCGCAACATTATTATTATGTAAACCCACAATCGATGTAACTTTGTTTAAAGCGCCGGCGCTAATATGGTATACACATGTATACGATGATCAATTGATTTTACTAATAACAATACAAGAATATTGACAGTATTCTATCATATTAACGCAGGTATCCACTAAGGAGGATAAAGAACATAATAACAATGTTATTACTCATTGCTTGTAACTCACGGTAATTTCATTGTCATGAATACTCGACATGTAAAATAAGCAACTAACACTCCAGCAAAACCAAAACACATTAGTAGCATTCTGTTCAGTCTAGTGGTCCCTGGAGCATTGGATCGCTCTAATATGATAAAACTGAATCCACCAAGAGCAAAAAGAAATGAAGAAGCCAATCCTTCCATGATATATTGACCGTTGACCCTGTACTGCATGAATGCTACCGGCTTTTGATGTCCTTGATCATCTGTTGTCGTGCCAACACTGGGAGGCTCAACAATGACATCATAGATTATTCCACCAGTTACCAAGAAATACGACAACAGGATACAAGCAAACACAAACATCGCAGATGGAGCACGAACAAAACTTGGTTTCTTCAGTTTGAGATTTGGCACCTCAAGCAATGTAAATGGTATACGATAAAATGTCTCCATCACTATGGAAACTACAGCAATACAATAAGACATTGTATATAAACAACATTTTAATAAAACAATAACATATAATAATAATATAACACAGTAATAAGACACTTTATAATCATTCAATCACTACCTGCTAGACAAAGGCTTCGGTTATATGTTTCTAATTATCGCCCACTAAGGTTGTTACAAAATGTCGCTAAACGTTTACGCTAATGATTCAGAAGAGGAGTCGGAGGAAGACGATGATATTAATCGTAAATTAGTCAATAATTCATCTCCAGTTCCAGATGAAGAGAATGCCAGGCAATACGCTACAATGGCGGATATTGAAAGGGAAGGAGATATAGTGAACGAAGGAGGTGGTAATCTCGCTCTCTATGAAGTGAGATAATTTTATTATAGAGTAACCATTGGTGAGATATTAATGATAGGATGAGTTGAGACAAAAGCCAAAAATATCACAATTATTATCTAAACTAGCTATATATGAACCAGTACCAAATAATCCTAACGAATTATCAACTACTATTACTGGCAAGAGGAATAATAAGAAGAAGGTATTGTGTCACTACCACACCTTGTATGTGTTATTATTACCCTCCTGTATGTCACAGGTCAAAATGGGTACAATAATGGGAGTATACCTCCCCACACTACAGAACATACTAGGGGTGATATTGTTCTTAAGATTGACATGGATTGTTGGCAGTGCCGGAGTATTACAATCACTGATCATTATATTATTGTGTTGTTGCTGTGTAAGTGGGAGTGGCTATAATGTGTGGGTGTGGCTATGCTTCTCTTTATAGACCATACTAACAGCTATTTCAATGAGTGCCATAGCAACCAATGGAGTCGTACCAGGTACAAGGTGGTTTCTATGGTTAAAAAAAACATATTATGTGATCTTGTTACAGCTGGAGGCTCATACTTCATGATATCACGTAATCTGGGGCCAGAGTTTGGTGGAGCAGTCGGAGTATTATTCTATCTCGGAACATCTTTTGCTGTTTCCTTATATGTACTTGGAGCCATCGAACTATTATTGGTGAGTGCGCATGGTAGATAATTGTGGTTAATTTTTGTGTAGAAATATATTGCTCCAGAAATATCCTTATTTGGAGATGTGATGGGTAATCCCAGTGTGCTGTATAATAACATGAGAGTGTATGGAACTATTCTACTGCTGTTATTAAGTATCATTGTATTTGTGGGTGTGAGATATGTAAGTGAGGATCACTTGATGATTGCATCATAATGATGTAATCAAACAGGTCAACTATTTTGCAACATGTGCTCTAGTTTGTGTGCTGGTTGCCGTGGTTTCCATATATGCAGGCATACTGTCTTCTCAAACACATCTATGGTAAGCCATGCCCACTATGTGTTACTATGTTAGCCCCACCCCTCAGTGTTTGCACACTGGATGGAGTGGCTTTAAAGGGAGCTAGTGATGACTTCCAATGTCCAAAGATCAAAGAAGGAAGATGTCACACCCCTTTAGCTGATTTCAGTCAATCAGTTAACACTACATGTAGTCCAGACAATTATGTTTTGCTTGAGGCATTTCGTGGCACTCGTTTTGTATATGAGAATGAAACACTAGAATGGACATCTGAAGAGCCGGAATGTAGTATAGGAATACCGGGATTATCAAGGACGTCAACAATAGTAGAGAACACTAAGTCACATTATCTGGAGGAGGGAGAGGTACGTCCTGGAGTGAAGGGTGAAGGAGTGCAGTTATCTGCTCAAGTTACTTCATCATTCTTTATATTAATAAGTATCTTCTTCCCTTCAGTAACTGGTGAGTATATAATCCTGTATGTAGTGTGTGTGTGTGCGTGCGTGTGTGTGTGTGTGTATGTGCGTGCGTGCGTGCGAGCGAGAGTGTGTGTGTGTGTGCGTGCGTGTAGTGTGTGTGTGTGTGTGCGTGTAGTGTGTGTGTGTGTGTGTGTGTGTGTGTGTGTGTGTGTGTGTGTGTGTGTGTACATGTATTTGTGTGTGTATGTATGTACATGTATTTGTGTGTAGTGTGTGTGTGTGCGTGCGTGTGTGTGTGTAGTGTGTGTGTGTAGTGTGCGTGCGTGTGTGTGTGTGTGTGTGTGTGTGTGTGTGTGTGTGTGTGTGTGTGTGTGTGTGTGTGTGTGTGTGTGTGTGTGTGTGTGTGTGCTCTTTACTAGTGTATTGTATGATCATGTGATCACTAGGTATCATGGCTGGCTCTAACAGATCAGGTGATCTTAAAGATGCTCAAAAGTCAATTCCTATTGGAACCATTGCTGCTATTTTAACTACATCATTGATTTGTATCCTTTTACCATAGTAACAATCCTGTTGTCATAGTGATTGCCCTTAACACACTCAAGATTTGACATGTGTGTTGTTCTTTGGAGGATCAGTGGCTGGGTTTGCATTAAGAGATCAGTAAGTAGTTTCCATGGTGATAGCGTTATTGTAATCTGATTGGCTGAAAGGTTTGGTGATGCAATTGGAGGATTAGTAGTTGCTGAATTAGCATGGCCTACCAAGTGGCTTATTCTAATTGGTGCTCTCTTATCTACTGTAGGAGCAGGACTGCAGAGCTTAACCGGGTATTGTATTAATAAGCATCATATGAGCTGCTCACATGATCCATTATTATAGAGCTCCTCGACTATTACAAGCTATTGCTAGAGATAATCTTATTCCATTTCTGAAAGTGTTTGGTTACTCATCAGCTCAAGGGGAGCCAACATATGCACTGATATTTACTGTGATCATGTCAGAGCTGGGTGTACTCATTGCTAGTGTAGATGCTGTTGCTCCTATCCTATCCATGTGGGTGTGGCTATATTAGCCCTGCCCACTGTTAGTGTATTGATTCTGCAGGTTCTTCCTGATGTGTTACATGTTTGTCAACGTTGCTTGTGCTCTACAGTCATTACTACAAGCCCCTAACTGGAGGCCACGTTTCAAATATTATCACTGGTATGTGTTGTCATGGTGATGACTAGTTCATTACTAAGGCTTCACAGGACATTATCAACAGCAGGAGCAGTGTTGTGTGTTGTCATGATGTTCATCAGTAGTTGGTTCTTTGCTCTGATCACCTTAGTGATCGCTATGGTGATATATCAGTATGTTGCTTATCGAGGGTGAGTGTTTATATGCCATTAGTGGGCGTGGCTATTGATCACATGATTACATAGAGCCGAGAAGGAATGGGGCGATGGAATGAGAGGGTTGAGTTTACAAGCTGCTCGCTACTCATTGTTACAACTTGAGGAAGGTCCACTTCATACAAAGAATTGGAGACCACAATTATTAGTGCTGTGTAAACTCCACCCAACCGACCTCACTCCTTCTCAACCAAAACTGCTCTGCTTTGCCTCTCAGCTAAAAGCCGGTAAAGGGCTCACCATGGTAACGAGCATTGTGGAGGGTAATTATGTTAGTAAAGTTGCTGAAGTGAAGGCTGCTAAGGAGGTGTGTTATATAGATCATGTGATCAGTTAGTTACCATGGTATCCATTGTAGACAATGAAGAGAGTATGTGACAAATACAAGATACAAGGTTTCTGTAAGGTTATTGCAGTGCCTGATATCACTGTAGGCTTGGCTCAAATGTAAGTTGTTGTTTCCTTTGTAACTATGTGTTGTTACCAAGACTACAGTATCCAAGGGAGTGGCCTAGGAGGACTAATACCTAATACGGTATTACTAGCATGGCCGGATGCTTGGAGGAAGAAACATTCATGGAAAACTTTTATTGGTAAAATGATGTGCTTTAATTACAGTTACAGTAAACTTTGTTGTGCAGAAACTGTAAGAGTTGTTGTGGCAACTGAGAAGGCATTGATAGTCACTAAGGGGATCAACTGGTTTCCTAGCAACGAAGACAAGTGTCGTGGCAACATTGACATTTGGTGGGTTGTCCGTATCCTTTGTAATTATGGTAACCAAAAATACATGAGTTACATCCTTAACATACTAACAAGATGATGGAGGATTATTAATGTTATTGCCCTTTCTGTTACGACAACACAAAGTATGGAAACAGTGTCACTTGCGTATCTTCACTGTAGCTCGTATCCTTTATGATTACTATGGCTTCACTGTTACTATGGTGTTGTGTTGCTTAACCATATTGTTCATTAGAAATGGAGGATGATAGTATACAAATGAAGAAAGATTTGAAAGTTTTTATTTATCAATTACGTATTGATGCTGAAGTACATGTTATAGAGATGGTAAGGTTACCATGGTAATATGAACTTTACTAATATGGTAATGATAGCCGGACTGTGACATATCAGGATATACATTTGAGAGAACTGTGTTAATGGAAGAACGTAATAAAATATTGACCAGTCTGAGGATGAATAATAGTAGAAGACATCATTATCATGACAATCACAGTTACCATAGTAACATACAACCTCAGCCACATCACATGACCAACACACAATCTGATAGTGAAGATGAGTCCAGCTCACGTGATCCCTTATTAGAGCCTTCTACTGCAGCCACGCCCAATTTATTCACTATGACAACTGATGTGCACCGGTTGCCACCTAGCCCCACCTCCCAACACAGCATGTGAGTTGTGTATATCATGTGATCTCATTAATGATCATGTGGTGCGCATTAATGATCATGTGATGCTCTTGTAGACATGAAGAAAACGTTCGTCGGATGAACACATCTGTTAAACTAAATGACCTCATTGTCAGTAGATCACATGATGCTAGGTTGGTACTCCTTAATCTCCCTGGACCACCGAGATACCTGGAGTACGAGGAAAACTGTATCCTTGACAACTACTCTCTGTAGTAGCAAGATGTATAGCTGGTATTATTACAAGTCCAAAATTTATGTACTTAGAAACATTACAGAAGTAATGTTTGCTTTGTGAATACTCTATGTAGTTGAAATGTACAAAGACTATTAAGTGGAAATATTTGCAAATGCAGCGCTAATTTACAAATTACACAAAAATGGACCTCACTGCTGTACGGTAATATCATAATGTTATGAACTGTTGATAATATTGTATTGCAATTTTTACTCTCAAAATTTTCCATATTTTGAATACTCTCCATGACAAGATAATGTAGACACCATGTTTGTGATATTGGTGGTAAAGCAAACTGATGTAATAGCACTCTCTTGATCATTGTGTTTTGAACACGTGTTTGAATTGTAATTTGCAAACAACTTGAAAGTCACGGTAAAGCATATTGTATTATCATCAGTAATTTGATGATCAATATTTGTCAAGCTGTCATATTGTCAAACAATGACTTGTAACAATTCCTTAACATCATCTGATCAGATATGGAATTTCTTGATGTCCTCACGGAAGGTTTAGAGCGAGTATTGATGGTACGAGGTGGTGGACGGGAGGTCATCACTATATATTCTTGATCACATGATCACATGTGATTAAACATGTTTATTTAATAAATCTGTTTTTATATATTATTTAAATAAAAAATCTTATTAAAATTACAACCGTAATACATTCTAGCAATTTTGCATTCTAACAATTTAAAGCATTATTGGTATTTCTCAATGGTGAAAGGAATACTCTTCCATTGTTTATAATATTGTTTTTCACTACTGGGGTGACGGAACAGAACAAATTTACATTTGATGGCAGGATAATGCATCCCATTATGAGGCCATTTCATCATCACGCCCCATTCCTTCTCGCATGTGGCACAGAACACCTTCTTTCCTATCTGAATATCTCCTTTAGTAATCGGAGATGATGGGCCCCTCTTGATGCATCGTTCATTGATCTTGTCGTCAATGACAACATGATGAGACTCGCCAACTACTCTAACATCAGCTAGTTCACAGATGACAGTATCACAACCTTTACACAATAACTCTACATGACAATTATCTTGTGACTTCATATCTCTCTTCAACTTCTCTTGTCGTTGCCTGTCTTTGAGCAGTTGCTCTTGTCTACTGATAATCTCCTCTCCCAATTTATCGCCCTCTGGCAAGAACTCCATGGCTTCAAGGGTGAGGTCACCTTTCTCCTTGTTCAACTGTTCCTGAAGCACTTTAGGGGAGTCCATTACCATGATGGCATAGCAACGACTACCTTTAGCTCGAGCCCTCCCTTGTGCTTGCACACGAGCAATTTCATTGGTCACATGATTGTAGCGTACCACTAGATTACAAGCTGCCACATCTAATCCCTCCTCCAGCACTGTTGTGGCAACCAACAGGTTAAGATTAATATCACGGAACTTCTCAATAGTACTACGTTGTTTCTGCAGAGTCATTCCTCCTATCTCCTCTTTGCTTTGTCCTGTAACTACTGCTGGCTTAATCACATCCTTTAACTGAGGAATCCCCTGCAGCCAGTGGCACATGCGCTGTGCAGTATCCTTAGTAGTAGCAAATACTATTCCTTGAGTAGATGGCAACTCCTCAAACTGTTTCTCTAACAATTGCCTCAGTCGTACCAACATTGGGTTCTCTATACTGCTAATAAGATTAGCTTGATCATTGAAGTTACTGAATATTTGTTGAAATAGTAACTCCGAATGAGTGGCCTTATCCTCAGTTGTCATAGTGATCTTCTCCCTTAATATTGCTAAAGCATCATCCTGATTAAGGTCAAGGTACATCTTCAACGAGTTATAGTAACACTGGAGATGATTTAGAGCAACACGCAAGTCTCTCTCTTGTACGCCATATCGTAACTCGGACTGCTGACGTTGTGAGACGACCCAATTCTCATATGCTTGATGTTGTCGGCCATGAGGACAACTAATATCAAAATTCTGTATTACCCATGACTCTAATGTTTTCATTGTTGAGTGCAGCAGTTGAAGGAAAGGGTCGGAAGCACTTCGTTGCTTTGTCTTCAACAAATCAAAATCTGGTTGATTACTAAAATGTACAAGCTCCACTTTATGATCCTTGACAACCCTAATACCTCCTCGGGCATCTAGTAGGGCACACAGGTTGAGCAAATGCTCCAGGGTTTTCTCTACTTCTCCCTGGGGGTTCTCCCCTGCTCCTGGTGATGCAGTCAGCCCCATAACTTGAGGAAGAGCTTGACTGTCACCGGACTCCATTTTTACCTTCACATACTGTTCCATGATCATGGCATAGGGGCTGTTCTTCTTAGCATTATGGCACTCATCAATGATCAGTAAGCTAATGTCATTCAGTGATAGTCGCTCGGCACTGCTCAACAATGAAGTCTTCAGTTCGTTAAGGAATACTCCATCAGTACAAACTACCATATTGTTGTCACGAAGCAGCTGCACTAGCGATAACTGGATACCACTATCACCTGTAATAAACTGAGCCTGTAGATCAGGAATATACTGCTTCACTTCTTGACATTGCTGCTCAGCCAATGGAACTTTATTAACCAAGAACAACACTTTGTCATCAGGTCTCTTTACCAGATGGCTAGCAACAACCATGGATGCTATAAGAGTCTTGCCTGTACCGGTAGGAGCACATACAATATAGTTTACTCCCTCCATACCAGGGGCTGCTAATTCTCGTTGATAATCACGTAATTCCCTGCCCTCAGGCATGATAAAGGTAAATGACTGTGGAGGCTTATGTATCACATGATCTACTGGTACCTACAACCAATGAGATTATGTTTACATTACTAATCATTATGTTACTAACCAAGCATTGTACTGATGTATCCATAGTTACTGATGTATCCATAGTTACTGATGTATCCATAGGCACTGATGTATCCAAAGCTGATGGATCAACAGTGGATTGTACTGATGGATCATCAGTTGATTGTACTGGTGAATCAACAATTGATTGTACTGGTGAATCAACAGTTGACTGTACCAATGGATCAACAGTTGATAGTACCGATGGATCAACAGTTGGTTGTACCAATAGATCTTGTACTGATGGATTATCAGTGGATTGTACTGATGGATCAACAGTGGATTGTACTGATGGATCAACAGTGGATTGTACCGATGTATCAACAGTTGATTGTACTGATGAATCATCAATTGATTGTACTGGTGAATCAACAGTTGACTGTACCAATGGATCAACAGTTGATAGTACCGATGGATCAACAGTTGGTTGTACCAATAGATCTTGTACTGATGGATCAACAGTGGATTGTAATGGTGGATCAACAGTGGATTGTACCGATGTATCAACAGTTGATTGTACTGATGGATCAACAGTGGATTGTACTGATGAATCAACGGTTGATTGTACTGGTGGATCAACAGTGGATTGTACCGATGTATCAACAGTTGATTGTACTGATGGATCAACAGTTGATTGTACGGATGGATCAACAGTGGATTGTACTGATGGATCAACAGTGGATTGTACTGATGGATCAACAGTGGATTGTACCGATGGATCAACAGTTGATTGTAGTGATGGATCAACAGTTGATTGTATTGATGGATTAACAGTTGATAGTACCAATGGATCAACAGTTGGTTGTACCAATAGATCTTGTACTGATGGATCAACAGTGGATTGTGGTGGTGGTGGATCAAAAATCGAGTGTACCAATGGATCAACAGTTGATTGTACTGATGGATCAACAGTTGATTGTACTGATGGATCAACAGTTGATTGTACTGATGGATCAACAGTGGATTTTACTGGTAGATCAACAGTGGATTGTACTGATGGATCAACAGTGGATTGTACTGATGGATCAACAGTTGATTGTAGTGATGGATCAACAGTTGATTGTACTGATGGATTAACAGTTGATAGTACAAATGGATCAACAGTTGGTTGTACCAATAGATCTTGTACTGATGGACCAACAGTGGATTGTACTGGTGGATCAAAAGTGAATTGTACTGATGGATCAACAGTTGATTGTACTGATGGATCAACAGTGGATTGTACTGATGGATCAACAGTGGATTGTACTGATGGATCAACAGAGGATTGTACTGATGGATCAACAGAGGATTGTACTGATGGATCAACAGTTGATATTACCAATGAAACAACAGTTGATTGTACTGGTGAATTAACAGTTGGATCAACTGTTGATTTTACTGATGGATCAACAGTGGATTGTACTGATGGATCAACAGAAGATTGTACTGATGGATCAACAGTTGATAGTACCAATGTTGATTGTACTGATGAATCAACAGTTGATTGTACTGATGGATCAACAGTTACTGAAGGATCAACCGTGGATTGTACTGATGGATCAACAGTTGTAAAGGATGAGGGTAGCTCAGTTTCCATGGATACATCAGATCCTATGGTAAATATGATGTTGACGTCACACCACACAATAGATTATACCTGATAACTTCTCCCTCAATAATTTCACCAGCTCACAGTGATCATCTACTT
Source organism: Spongia lamella (assembly GCA_963930835.1). NCBI lineage: Eukaryota > Metazoa > Porifera > Demospongiae > Dictyoceratida > Spongiidae > Spongia > Spongia lamella. Next base: position 88,671 of record OZ005754.1, read on the forward strand.
CTTGTTGAGTGTTATACACTGCCATTATTAGTTGCTGAGACAGCTATAACAAATCACGTGATATCTCGTCATTACGTCACCATTACATAATTACCTGAGTACTTCCTTTCAAAACAATTCTCCTGAGAAACCATCTGTTTACTACTTGTTGTTGACTATCCTTCCTCTCCTCGTATTCATCAATAATATCTTGTGATAACACATCAGCAGCGATCACGTGATCCAATACTGGCTCCAGGTCTAACTTCCTTACAAGATCTGGCATGCATTTACGAATAATCTCACGTGGGTCGTTATGTAGAAAAAGTGACTTGAAATTATCATCCATCACTACCGATCACTACTGACGCTATCTACTATAGTACGGGTACACGCCCCCAGTTATATGACATAACCCACAATCGAAAACATTATGATAATCTGGTGTGGACTGTGTGCAGTATTAGCCTTTGTACTGCTTTATAATGTGTTAGCTGGTGCACGTGGCTCATTCAAGTTGTCAGGAAGACATGTATTGGTAATTAGTAGGCGCGTAAGGTAACAATTATGCTGGAGTTGTTATTAGGTCACTGGTGGTTCCAGTGGGATTGGTAAAGAGGTTGCTAGGGGAGCATTATTAAGAGGAGCAAATGTCACCATTGTGGCTAGGAATATGGTATTACATGTTGCTATGGTAACAATAAGATTATCCATGGATCAATAGGAGCGCTTGCAGCAAGCATCACGTGAGCTGGAAGCCATAGCAGTACACAAGCAGGTGAAGATACTTATGAAATATTACAGTTGCCATGGCAATATTTAAGGTGGTAAATGTGATCTCACTGGATGTTTCATCAGATTACCAATCATTGCAGTCAGCTCTGCTGCAGGTGCCCTACCCACTATCATAATGTATTATCATTGTGTTGCTAGGCAATAGAAGATGGAGGGTGTGGTCCAGTAGACGTGTTAGTTAACTGTGCAGGGATCACATGCACTGGAGTACTTGCTGATCTTGATCCTAACCAGTTCACTGTGAGTTGCTATAGCAGCCTCTTGTCTCACATGATCCAAAATAGCCATACTAAACACATGTAGTCTTGTATACAGTATAATTATATCAGAAATCACAAAAACATTTCTCACAACAGCAACAACAACCTGCAGTCAGGGACAGAAGAAACTGAGGGGGTAAAAATTAAATTCTGTGTTTGTTCAGCCTTGTGGAGAGACTAGGAACTGTTTCCTGTCCACAAATCACAGTTGATACAATATCATATGGAAAGATTGTTTCAGGGGTAGGATCAATTGCCTTAAAAGGGCTATTAAACCAAAATACTGTACGTCTAAAGCAGGGGGTATGGGTGCTCCCCTCAATAGGTACTGTATAGCGGGAATTTACCGCAAGGCTTTTAATTTTGCTAGCAAGTTTGTTGGTGATTCCCTGTGTTATTTTACAATGCAATTGACCTGATCGGACTACAACTATCCTGTGGAAAACTTCGGAGGGAATCAGTTGCTAGATGGTTCAATTAGTCTTTCGCCCCTATACTCAAATTTGACAATCGCATATAATCTTGGTGTGGATATGGTATTTAAAAATTGCAAATATTTCTTCTGAGGGCAGAGGAGGTTGGACATGCGCACATGCATGCTGCATAGTTTTAAAAATATTTCACGTGAGCCCATAGGTTACATGAGCCCATAGGTCACATGAGCCCATAGGTCACATGAGCCCATAGGTTACAATACAAAAATCGGGACTGACGGGGTTGAATGGGGTAGAGTAAATATTTGGTTAGTAATCCACATAAGCTTCAAGGTGGTGTAGGTTTCATAGTGATAGCTCTCTTATTTTGGCTAAAAATATAAAGCACGCATACTGTCGATAAGAAAGATTTAACCTTTTCTACCTGAATGGTAATTAATATAATGACTGCTTGGACTAAACATCACTATAATAGTAGTCATAATAAACAGAAAACAAAAGGTTAAATAAAATTATTTTTAGCAGCGCTTAAAGCGTGTCCAACCTCCTCTCTTCTGAGGGCAAAATCATTTGATTCGCAAATATTTATTCTCGCAATAAATTCCTGCTACATGGTATAGGTTGTTTGTAATTTGTAAAATACTGAATTCGTTAATATTAGTCTCCTTACCCAGCATGTTTGTTATGTCTTGTGATCACATGACTATCATTGTGTGATCACATGACCACTGGCTGGGTTGTCATGTGAGCCAAACTTGTTTACTACAGGAGATGTTTAAGGTCAATGTTCTAGGAAGTGTTCAACCTACTAAAGTATTGTTACCGTCAATGATACAACGCCGCTGTGGACGTGTTGTGTTTGTATCATCACAGGCTGGTCAGGTGATCAAATCATGATATCATGTGATCCCTTGTTACATCACACATGAACAGGTTGCACTGTATGGATACTCAGCTTATTCTAGTTCTAAATTTGCCCTCAGGGGTTTAGCAGAAGCCTTACAGATGGAAGTGAAGTCATACAACATATTAGTGAGTGTATCATTCCCTCCAGATACTGATACACCTCAACTACAAGGGGAAATTCCCCACAGGGTAAGTCACATGATCAGTGAGATGTTGATAGTAAAATTGTGATAGTCTAAAATAGCCAATGAGATAGCAGCAACATCTGGTGTCTTCCAGCCTAGTGAAATTGCTAGTGACATCATCAGTGGTATAGAGGTTGGTATTATCGTTATGGTGTGCTTTAGTTAGAATTACTATAGCAAGGTAAATATTTGATCACTCATGGCTTAGATGGGTTCATGTTGGGTCACTTGACTGCTGGTATGAGCCCTGTGCATCATGTGATCCATGCAGTGCCTCAGGTAACAGTTACCATGGTAATGATGTGTACTGTAACTTGTTCATACCTTATAAGGTATTACTGATGGGATTGTTTCGTCTTATCTCATTATTTTACCTGAACAAGTTTGACAAGATTGTATCATCAGAGTTACTGTAATCATAATATCTGTGCTCTAACATATCAGTGTGATATACAATTAACAATACAGTGATCGTGTCCACACGCACGCACACAGTAATGTATGGAAATTTATAGCTACATTCCTATGAATGACACAGTAGCATGCAAGCCAGCGGAGTGTACCCACATCAGCTGGTAACATTAGCCTAGTACAAGTCCAGTAGTAGCCGTGACGATGAACACACAACAACTAAACATATATATTCACAGTTACATACAATCCACCTGTGAGTATGGATACTAGTAATGAACTATAGTCCACACTGTTCATTATCATCAGCAGCCATTATCAAGGGTTGAAGAACTACTGACAGTTTGGGGGGCCAAGCTGACATAATAGTGATCTAGGCACACTTCACAAGTGTAGTAACCTGCTGAATACTGAGGGGGCTATTAGAATGGTAATACTCCTATATATGGAATAGTGTTGTTTTAGTAAGGCCTTGTAATTTTAGTTTTAGTTAAGTTAGATAAAATATTTTAAGACTTCTGAAATTTCTTTTAGTTTCAGTTTTAGTAAGATTTATGAAGTTCTTTTAGTTTTAGTAACACTTACAAAATATATTTTAGTTAGTTGTAGTAAAATTATCAAATACTTTAGTTTTAGATTTAGTTTAAGTGATATTTATAGATTATTTATGAAATCTGTGAAAGTTTTGTGCATAAAATCTATGAAATTTTTATGAAATATTCATTAAATCTCTGAAATACCTATAAAATCTTTTAAAATACATGAAATCTTAATGAAATTTTTAAACTTTAGTTTTACTGACATTTAAGCTCAACCTTGATTTTAATTTTAGTTTTGATTTTAGTTTTAGTACTGAAGTGAAAGTATTTAGTTTTAGTTAACTAAAATAAAATTGTCTTACTAAAACTACTTTTTTGATTAACTAAAACAACACTAACATGGAGTAACAGTGAAAACTGGAGCCCCTCCCAGCCCCCCCTTATGGTTTATGTTGTTTCTCTTTACAAAATATTATGTTAACTTCATAATACACTACATTATGATCATCGAGGTCATTATACACTATATCATGATCATCAAGGTCATTATACACCACATTATGATCATCAAGGTCATAATACACTATATTATGATCATCAAGGTCATTATACACCACATTATGATCATCGAGGTCATTATACACTATATCATGATCATCAAGGTCATTATACACCACATTATGATCATCAAGGTCATAATACACTATATTATGATCATCAAGGTCATTATACACTACATTATGATCATCAAGAGGTCATAATACGCTAAATTATGATCATCAAGAGGTCATATAGGAATTTTTACTATCATGGTAGAGGTTGCCGGTACAAGCAAAAGATCAATAATTAAAGGCATTTATGAAAAATTATATTAGACATTCTCAGCCTTCTTGTCCAAAATCTTTAGTGAAGTCCTCGAAATTCTTCAAATCTTCATGATTAACTGTTGGCTTAGTCTTGGCCAATGATCGAGCAAAGTCAGTCTAAAATGAAATTATAAGCTACTGATGTCATCAACAGAAACTGTCTAGTTACCACGGTAACTGTAGGCTCCATGAGTTCTTCAGGTTTAACTTGTAACCATGACATCTCCATAGCCCCCGGGGCATCTGTGATACACAAATGATGATAATAGTAGGTATCAGACAAACACACAGACAGACTCACTAGGAGGACAAGGCGTTAATTGATCAGTTCTCCATTCTCCATTAATAGATGAATATCCTGATACCTAATGTTACTAAATATAGTAACACACACAAACAGGCACAAAACTAACTTGTCTAAAATGTGTTGCACCTTGTACTTTACGTAATGGTTGCATTATTGCATCTCTTGTTACTATGCCGATATCAGCACCGGAATATCCTTCTGTCTTCCGGGCAAGATCAAGGAAGTCTCTATGGCTAAGCTCATGAGGAGTAGAGCCAATTCTTAATTCAAATATTTTATGCCTAGCCTTCTCCTCTGGCAGTGGTATATATATTCTCTTCTCAAACCTTCAACAGCAGCAGTCAAATGTACATTACATGATCACATGATCATACCTTCTCCTTATGGCATGGTCTAGTGACCAGGGTAAGTTGGTTGCCCCTAATACTAAGATTCCGTTATTGTCCACACCCACACCTGAGAGAAACATTATGACTACATTTGAGTAACCATGGTAACAGGATACCTTCCATCTGAACAAGAAACTCTGTCTTTATTCTCTTAGTGGCGTCATGTTCTCCATCACCTCTGGCCCCACACATTGAGTCAACTTCATCAATGAAGATTATAGCGGGTTTGCTAGCTCGGGCCATTTCAAATAAGTTCTTCACTAATCTACACAAAGGAAAGAGATCATGTAACATAGTGTTACATCACAGAGATCATGTGATACAGTATGACATCACAGAGGTCACGTGATACAATGAAATCATCATAATCACCTTTCACTTTCCCCAAGATATTTAGACATTAGGTCAGATGATGATATGGAGAAGAAAGTGGAATCAGCCTCAGTAGCAACGGCCTTGGCTAAATATGATTTTCCTGTCCCTGGAGGCTAGATCACATGAGCAACAGTAAACTATGACATCACAATGTCACAACGTATAACTGACACTTACACCATATAGTAAAATTCCTCGCCATGGTACTCGGTTGCCTAGACAACAAAAATATAATCACAATACAGCAAATTTAAGAGGGTCCATGATCCCCCTCTACTACTGCCGCCTATGAATGAATGTCAACTTCAGATAATTGAATAACAAATGTCAATGGCTCTGTGAAAACCCTCCATGTTAGCCTCCATGTTAGCCTCCATGTTAGCCTCCATGTTAGCCTCCATGTTTGCCTCCATGTTTGCCTCCATGTTAGCCTCCATGTTAGCCTCCATGTTAGCCTCCATGTTAGCCTCCATGTTTGCCTCCATGTTAGCCTCCATGTTTGCGTGCAAATTTTGACCCATTTTTAGAACTTGATCATTGCATAACTCTTAACCCTTCCTTGTAATGTTGAAAAATTTGGCATACTTGTTGACAAATGATTCAGTTACATTTCAAATTAATTTATATAACCATCAACATTTTATGGCCGTAGCCATTTGATCATTTCACACAATATGGTTATAAGCACTTGCCAACTGAGAGCAGACCCAGAGGTACCTTGTATAACTCCATCAGCGGCTAATCAGCTAATACAAGGGCCAAGTGAACAGGTAATACTTTCAAAGCTTTGGTTGAATCATCGAGCGTATAAAGCAAGCACCAAGACTCGAAACAAACAGTTCTTACGTCTGACGTATGCACTTTCCGTTCTGCATGTAAAACTTGTCGACACCACCTCGGACACTAGTTACTATCACTTGTACATGTGATGAATAGGTAAAGACAACTGAATACTCTTGAGTCTTGGAAGGCCAACATTCTTTAGTTAATAACAAATCAAACTTGCGAGTGTGTGAATTCCCTTTCTCTATTTATTCAATGGTAAAAATATTTGTGCGTTTAATTTTCATTGTTGCACACCACCGACAAAAATTTGTTAATGGCAAAATTTTCTCGAATTACGGTAGAAATATCATTAAATACGTATAGAAATACACCAAATTACATGTATGATTTGTAACCATTTTCCAAAATCCGGTCACAAAAATAATTGTAAGCACACTATTAAAAATGTTGTAGTTTCTTGTTAATGTGCAACTGCTAAACACCAATTGTTATCAAATGAATGACTCAAACTGCAGCTGTAGTATTGGCAAGCAGGTTGTCACATTTTACTAAGGACACGCCCACACATGCACAGCGTACACACCAACACAACAGCAATACACAAAACTTGAAATATCCATAAATAGATAGCCAGTATAATCATACTCGGTGTAAACAACCAATCCTCCTACTATTGAGTACTTCATAGTGAAACTCACTCTAGGAACATTCTATTGTCTTTCAATTTTCACAGTGATAATAAATAAATGAACTGGTACAACCACTGACACTGGGCTTGGACTCCAATACAAGACTCACTATATCGCACCATTCCACCTTGTCAGTGTCTACAGCAATGGCTGAGTTATGTTTAGGTAAGGCTATTCTTATTATTTCATGTCGAAACTTTTATTGAAGGTTCTTATGGAAATTTTTGTCATTTGAAAATTTTACACTAGCACCATAGATGCTCGATCTACTCTTCTGAGGATTGGAAGCTTCATGTTTCTCACCCACACCCGTCTCTGTTCACGCCTCTCTAAGGAAACACCGCAATTAATTATATTAGCGCTAGTTGAGTATTGTCATTTTTGCCAAGATACAGATAAGGAACAGCACGGAAGAAAAAAGAATAGTAGAGTGGAAGACACTGCTGTGTGTTAAAGTGAGTAGGGAAAAGGATGCGTGTTAAACCTACTACAACACACATGTATCAACATACGCACATCAAGTAGCCTTACTTTGACAAGCCATAATTCTCTTCCTATTACAAACTGCTTCACGATTATACCTCATTGCAACTAATTGATTGCTAAACATTTCACAGGAAAAGCAGCAGATGATAAAGCTTATCAAGGGTGCAGTTAGGGTGCACTAAAGTATGGAGAAGCTTTAGTAAGTCAGTTCGATTTGTCACTAGGCTTTGTACAGGTAAGGTTATTTAAAGGGTTGTAAGAGTAAAATACATATCATTCGAAAGTTTGTTTCATGCTTAAATCAATAGCGCGATCAACCCCACTGTTTTTATGTCCACTTTGAAATTGAATCAAGTGCGCCTACCTTGAACGGAAAGTCCACCGCGAGGAAGATACCTGGGAAGATACAACACGGTTACACCAATTAGCATGCCTGTTAGCGGGTTCTACAAGCGTTCTAGGAGCTCAGTGCCAACCAAAGAGGGTTCCCTGCTCGCTAAATATGCAGAGAAATATGCAATTAAGGTAAATAGATTTAGAAGCGCTTATATCGTGTCGGCCCTCCTCTGGTATCCACTATTGTGCAGGGTTTGCACAAACTCAGGTCACATTTTTCTCTACCATATAATTATGTGCTGTTACATAATCTGTACTGCTCAATTGATCACCATGAGTGGTTGCTATAATAATTTAGAGGGTAATTCTGACATCATTTACTGCACACTATTGGAATAATGGTCTGCTAGGCTGTTTGCTGGTACTTCCCCTGTTATTGTCGAGTGATAAGATCATAACCAAGTATGTATTGTATACTCTACTATTCCGGGATTGGAAACTGATCATGTGAGCCCATAGTGTGCTGTACATTATGAGCAGCAGGCTTGTTGTTGTGAAAGATTTTAGGATTGCTGTTTGTTGTGTGAGAGGTAAGTACGGCTTTGTTGTATTAAGCAGTTAAATATTGAGGAAAAGGATGTCTTTGGCTGAAATAGGAAAATCTTGTGCATGTCTTAAGTCATTAACTTCACAACCTACACGTTTGAAACTTGCACTAAATCTGACCTCCCACCCCCTTACATGCAGCTCTGATCTGAGATAACATCATAATGCGAAAACATTAAAATCTGCTAGCATAAACACCTGATGAATCCCCAACAAATGCACAAGTAAACAATTTGTCAAAGTTTATAGTTGTTACTATTACATCACTATGTGTTGCCTTGTGAAAAATTTTATTTACTATATTTTACTGGTTAGAAGCCGCGGGGCTTTGATAGTTGCCACATAGTAAAAATTGTTGAAAAATAAATATTTAATATTTTGCATTCAATTTCGGTAAAAATGCCTTGGTTAGTTACTGCACCATTTTCTACGTGAAAGTTATAGTAACTGCAGCTACTGAGCGGTAAAATATACTATAACTACTAACCAGTAAAAGTTGGTATTATCCAAGGCATAACAATTAGTAATGAGAGTACGGTACCAACCTTACCTGTGAACAGGTGAGGAAATCTGATTGGTAAAATCACTGCTTCTTTTAATGCCTCCTTAGCTGAATCAAGTCCAGCGATATCATCCCAATGAACATTAGGTTTCTCCGACACTATGGCACCTAGAGGGGGAGGGGGATTATGATATACAGTTGATTGACTAGGAGGGGGTAATGAGTACATACTCCATGTACAACAATCGATTAACTGAGTAGTGCTGGGATGAACGCACAATTTACACATTTGAAGTTACTTCATCGAGAAATTTGATGGGGAAAATATTGATGGACAGCATCTTAGGCCACCTGTAGTTGCTATAGCTACTGGAAACTATTGAAAGAGAAATTTTAGACGGATTGTTAGTTTAGTGTCAAATCTGTCAATATTTTCCCCGTCAAAAAATTGTGCTCTACAGTACATACACAGCATACAGTTGACTAACTACGAGGGGGTAATGAGTACACAGTTGACTAACTACGAGGGGGTAATGAGTACACAATTGACTAACTACGAGGGGGTAATGAGTACACAATTGACTAACTATGAGGGGGTAATGAGTACACAATTGACTAACTACGAGGGGGTAATGAGTACACAATTGACTAACTACGAGGGGGTAATGAGTACACAATTGACTAACTACGAGGGGGTAATGAGTACACAATTGACTAACTACGAGGGGGTAATGAGTACACAATTGACTAACTACGAGGGGGTAATGAGTACACAATTGACTAACTACGAGGGGGTAATGAGTACACAATTGACTAACTACGAGGGGGTAATGAGTACACAATTGACTAACTAGGGGGGTAATGAGTACAGACTAACTCGATAACTGATCTTTCATTTTTTTCTTGTCCTCATCTTCATCACTATCAGACTGGTCCCCTCTATACTCCATGATGAATATTATCGGTCACTCAATATCACTCTTACCCTTTATCCTTCTTATGACTTGTCGTCCCATGAGTGTTTGAAACTTTCTCTTTCTTCTTGGAAGATTTTGACACATGCTTCTTCAACTCCTCCGCTCGGTCTAAATACTGGCTGCATTTGGAACGAAGTGTCTCTCTTGATTTATCTCCGTGTGTCTCATCTACAATGACCCGTAAACTATCGGATAAATTATGTAAAAGTTTACTAACATTTAATAGCGTGCAGGAAATACTCCACTGCGTGTTCGTAAAGATTAACAGCCTCAGCGTAGTCGCCCTTCTGATCTGCTGCGGTTGCCTTTTTAACCGTCTCTATCGCTTTCTATAATTTCATACAATAATTTCCTAACAATGGTCACATCAATACTATACATACATCCATCACTTGACCCGACATCCTCCCCTTCACCAACTTTACTCTATTAGAACTAGATCACGTGTATCGCTAAAATGCGCATTATTTAGAATATTGATTATGACGTCAGCAGCACGAGTGATAATATCAGGACTACAGATGCTGAAGGGACATATTAGCGGAGGAGGGATACAGCGCGTGTGTCAAATTGGCAATCCTGTTCTGCGACAAGTTGCAAATCAGGTACCACGTGACAAGATTTCGACTCCAGAATTTCAGCAGTTGTTAGATCACATGATCCGAATAATGAGGGAAACTCGGGGGGTGGGGCTAGCTGCTCCACAAGTTGGAATATCACTGCAAGTGTTTTGTATGGAATTAACTGATCAACATCTCAACTTGATTGGACCAGAGAAAGCTGCAGATCTACAAATGACAAAATTACCATTAACATTCCTAATTAATCCACACCTTACAGTTATCAATCATACAACAATCACAAGGGAAGAAGGTTGTCTTAGTGTGGGTGGATATGTTGGCCGTGTTGCCAGGGCAACTGCGGTTCAAGTCAAAGGATTAAATCGTCATGGTGATGATGAACAACATGATCTGATTGGCTGGTCCGCACGTATAGCACAGCATGAAGTAGATCATTTACAAGGAACAATTTATGTTGATAAAATGGTGGCTGGCAGTTTAAGGAGTATGGTATGTGAAGAACACAAAGGACTTGACGATCAGTTCATTGCTTCATTACGACAACAGAAAATATTATAAATTAATTGTACTAGCCAAATATGGGAATATCCACTACTGTATAGCTTAAATTTTGATGGTTAAAAATTGAGAAATTCTGCAGAACATTGCACTGCTGTGCTTTTGCTTTCCATATGCATTAAATAGAAATTGAGGCTGGACACAATTTTATCAAAATTTTTCCTCAAATGTAAAAAATTGACAATTCATCAAAATTTTATGCTATACAGTAGTAGTCAGTAGTAGCCAATATTATGATTATTGTTGTTGTTACAAGGAAAAGAAAATATTTCTCTGAGAAGACAATTTGAATGTATATCCACGACAAGATAATATATTATGGATTATACATCTCTTTGCAAAATTCAAAGACTCACAATGAATCCCTTAGCTACTGGTATATAGTTGAGGTATTTATACTCATATTCCGCAAATGCCTATTTTCAGTGATTTTATTTTCATGAATGGTCTTAGCACTCTAACATTTTTATAATTATAATTTTCAAGGACTTAAATTTCACAAATCTATCAATATCCACTAGGGCTGTGTGATAATAACGATAATTATCGATATCTAATATTATCATGATAATGGCTGATAACATATCGATACTATCACAATGTACATTAGTGTGCTTACTGAGATTCTTTAATTAAATTTTTTGTCCCTTAGAGGTGGCCAGGAAGCCATACCTTATGCAAACACTGAGGTTTAGTTACCTGGTAGCTATTTGATACTTTCGCCTAACAGTTTTATACATTGAGGCAAATGATGATAAAACTTCATGTTGACAACATTATTGATAATATCATTTATCAAGACAATTTTAACACAACATATTGAGATACAACTTTTTCCATTATCGCACAGCCCTAATATCCATGAAATTCATGGAATTTAAGTACCTTAAAAAACCAATTAGACAGTATTAGGTTATTGTATACCCACAATCAAAACTTTTATACACAACACGTCTCAATGATTTAATGTCCAGTTATATTGTTTACTCATTATCGTTATTGCTTTTGGATCGTTGCTTAGCAACTGGTGTAGCTGCTGTTTAGAGTCATCTGGTAAATAATTACTAATCCACCTGTAGTGGATCATGTGATCTCATGGTAATAAGAGCCACACCCACCTTAGTAGCTCAACCTCATCTGCTCCAAAGTCGCTAGCATACCACTCCAATATCTTAGATACAGTAACCTAGCAATAGCCAATGATAATAGAGCATAAACAAATAAGGATTCGAACAAACCTTGGAAGGTTCAAATGTTAAACACACATTCAAAATAACAAAATAACATAGTGAAGTAAGTTGGTAATTTGTGTAGTATTTTCCCTTACATAAGGAGAATTCATCATTTTAGCTGCATAAGACTACTACCTGTGTGCCTTATGACTTTAGTATTAGAAGAAAGCATTTTGCTGGTAACTAGTGCATGCAGTACCTATGACAAAAGTAATGTAAAAACATTCGTTGAAGCTTTGAAGGTTGCAATATCAAATTTAATTTTGTTATGCACTAGATAAGTTATAGTTATATCCCAGTACGAGTGAGTTATCTTAGTTATTACCCAAGTCCGAGGCGAGGACGAGGGTAATAACTAAGATAACCCATGAGTGTACTGGGATATAACTGGCTTCTATCCCGGTGAATACTCTGGTCTTTTAGCTAGTTTTCTTTGCCAATTCTTATACATTCGTTCAGGAACAACATTGCAAAAGTAGCCTATAATATCGCTACAACTATCCCTATCAATTATAAACTAGGTTATACAATACCTGAAATAGTTTCGCTGCTATTTTAAGCTGAAAATCTTGGTATATTTACATCTGCATCATGTAACCATTGACGACAGGTGTATATGGTAGTTAAACCCCAGTGCGCTGGGGTTTAACTACCATATACATCCTGGCGGCTTCTTTGATCTGCCCACGCACCGGGATAGAATAGATCACTAACATACTTACCTGGTTGCCATGTACTTCGACTTCTTGGCTGATGAAGTTTTTGGCAGCAGCTTCTAGTGCATACTCCAGATTACTTGCCGTGTACACTTGTATGGGTGGACATGACTGTTGGCATGGCAATACACTGTGATGACATATTCATAAGGGAGGCGTGGTCACCTTGGCTCCACACACTAGAGCAAAGTGAATACGAGGATCTACCGATGGTAATGATAGTGTTGCCCTAGGATCATCTTCATTAAAATGATGCTTCTGCTCATGTGATACACTGGGGTGGGGCTTGTTACCTGCACAACAATTAATGCCACATTGAGGATTGACTTAGTACATGTAACATCCATTTGCTGTTATTACTATGGCAACTGGTGTATTACCACACTTGTACAGATTTCAAGAATCATAAATTTCATAACAAAATTTAATCCTCAAAATCAGTACACTGTAAAAACCGACTATATTCAGCTCATTACAGCCCTGCATGCTGGAAGCTCATGTCATACAATGATCAATATTGAGGCCAGTAAGACTCATTATACCAATAAAACATCTACAGAATATTTATATTATTTATTTTTCTTTCATTTCTGCATCTCTGTAATTTCATTCCCATAACAATATTCACATACTTCATACCAACCTCTGAGAATTCCATGCTCCATGTCATCCAGCGAGAAGACATGTCCTCCAATGCTATAGCAAGTGTGAGCCCAAAACTTGTTAACATCCAGTACTGAGGATGGTAATTGATCGCTATCAGCTAGTCCATGAATTGTTAGTGAATTGTATATATCTAGCTTAGGAGTTAGGATACTATCAGGATATTATAGGATAACTAGTCCATGAAATGTTCTAGCTTAGGAGTCAGGATATTATAGGATAACTAGTCCACGTGATATTGAAGTCTACAGTGTGGAGTAGTCTCACATGGTCAAACTGCTACACATGCACCTGTGAGATGTTGATATGCGGTCACAAGCTCTACAATGCACTAGGTCTGCTCAACACGTGCAACATGCAGGTGCCTATTATACTAACCAGACCAGAGTTATTTTAATGTAGGCACTGTAGCTTGTATAGAGTGGGTGGTTACTTAACATTTTAGGATACTGATGAAAAATGCTTTCTTTTCCATCAAGCTCAGCTTAGTCAAGTCCAGGTGATGCAATTGTTGACAACTTGTGACATAATCTTTAAACGTGTCACTATTCTTCAACTTGTCGTATTGGACACTCCTCCCATCATCTGATATGAACTGAGCCTTCACTCTTAGCATCTCCTTCTGTAATCTTACTGCTACCTCTACTGGTTCCCATGACAACTGTGTCTGTTCGTCAGCTGCTACTCCATTCAGTATCCGTCTAGCCATTATAAATCTTATGGGCGCGTATTTTTATACAAGCGCATCTTTCTCAAAATTATGAGGTGCCCAGCTAGTGTGGGCATATTTCTGTTGTTCATATTAACTCGTGCTCAGGCTCCTGTAGACTGTCCTCCTCAATATAACGTGACAGTAGCGAGCAGTGAACGTAGTAATGTAGTGGCCGTGAGGAGGGAGACGTCCGTCGTGGACAATGGTACATTGTTAGTGTAAACCTTTTGTTGTACTCGTAATCTTAATATTACTGATAAATTGATAATAGTATAACCCCCACAAGCGACATTGGTGTTTTTCTGTTGTAACATTTGTCCCGACTAGGGTTGGTAGAGTATAAGCTTTGCCTTCTGTACAATCCTTTGATGCCCTATCCCATAACCTTGATAATAATAGTAATACATTACAGAGTATAGGGGTGACCATTAATCATTGCTCATAGAGTACATTGTCACCTTCACTGGGTATTACTCATCTGAAGCACGTGAGGGCTACATCAGTGCAGCATTGCAAGGCATACAAGGATGGACTGTAATGGTTAGGAATAATCCAGGACAACAATATCCCAGTGACTTTAGTGTTGTCAAGGTATTTCATGATCATGTTATTATAATGTTACCATGGTGACGTCATTAGTTACCAACTGGTGATAGTGGAGCAGTTGCCGTAGCAGCTCTGAAGCATCATGTATTGATAAAGACGGTTACTAAGGAACGGAGAGTTACTCTGGCGGTACAGTCAGGTAATTAGAATGGATAATAATTCATTTTTATAATCTCCTTTCCAGATCCTGATATTGAGCAAACTGATTATCGGTGAGTAAAAGTGGTCACTATGGTAACAATATTATGATAATGATGGACAGGTTTACACGTAAGGTACACAGTTCGCCTACTGAAGATATTGCAGTGTTTGTAAGTCATTAAGGATCAGTCACATGACATCACATGACCTCTTTTTTAGCCTGGCCGTCATTGGTACATTGGGCGCCGATTAATGAAGGCCATCCCTAAACAAGTAATATTTCAATATAATGATGAAAAATAATACAATATTCTGTTACCAAGGTGACGTCAGCTCTACAAGCAGATGTGTTATGGTCTAAGGGCTACACGGGTCGTGGTATAAAGGTGGCCATCTTTGATACCGGCCTACCTCGTAACCACCCACACTTCCGACACATTAAGGAGAGAACTGATTGGACAGATGAACAAACACTAGAGGATGGTGAGTATTGATCATGTGATTATCATGAGCTCACATGATCTTAGGATTGGGTCATGGAACATTCGTTGCCGGGGTGATAGCTAGCCAATCAGAATGCCTTGGGTTCACCCCCGACGCTGAACTACACGTGTTCAGAGTGTTTACTAATGCTCAGGTGACTAGACTAGATCATGTGATTACTGGATCATGTGATCTTTAGGTCTCCTATACTTCATGGTTTTTGGATGCTTTTAATTATGCCATCCTGAAGAAGGTGCACGTTCTTAATCTCAGTATTGGTGGCCCAGACTTCCAGGATCAACCATTTGTGGACAAGGTGATCTAGTAATTGGTATGGCTTCATAGTAACTGTTGTTGCTAGGTGTGGGAGCTGACCGCTAATGGAGTAATCATGATCTCTGCTATTGGTAATGATGGACCGTTATATGGGTATGTTATGACTCTATTTGATGCCCCACTACTAATAGGACTGCCGTATAGTTGGTACTTAAATCCAAAAATAAAAATTTTGCGGATAATGATAGATAAGTGAAATTTAAGTATTTGAAAATTAATTATAAACAAAAACATTAGAATAGTTGGTTTTTAGACCATTTGTGAAAATAAAATCACGGAAAACCTGAAAGTCAGGTATTCGCAGAATAAAGTACCTTGGGGGAAAAACCAACTATACGGTATTTGGTATATATAAATTATATCTCTAATATATTAGGACACTGAACAATCCAGCTGACATGATGGACGTCATTGGTGTTGGAGGGATTAACTTTGAAGATCAAATTGCATCCTTCTCTTCCCGAGGCATGACAACCTGGGAGTTACCATGGGGATATGGGCGTGTCAAGCCAGACATAGTGACATATGGTGCTGGAGTACGAGGATCAGGGCTTAGGGGTGGATGTCGTCCTTTGTCAGGCACTAGTGTGGCTTCTCCTGTAGTAGCTGGAGCAGTTGCTTTACTGTATAGGTGGGTGTGGCTGGTAGTATATATGTAGCTCACATGATGTCATGTGATAGTGCCGTATCACATGATCTAGTAAACCCTGCTAGTATGAAACAATCCCTAATAACATCAGCTAGTCGTCTCCATGATAACAGTGCTAACATGTTTGAACAAGGTCATGGCAAATTAGATCTCCTAAGGGCATATCAAACACTGTCCAACTATAAGGCTCATGTGAGTTTGAGCCCCTCCTACCTTGATATGACTGAGTGTCAGTACATGTGGCCATATTGTTCACAACCACTCTACTATGGAGCAAGACCTCTACTTGTTAATGTAAGAACTATTTCCCTCTTATATATTGGTTAAATTATTGCTGTTGCTAGGTTACCATCCTCAATGGTATGGCTGTAAGTGGCTGGATAAAGGGGAAGGTATGTTATCATGGGTATTGTTATAGAGTGGTCATTGAACACTTAATAGCCACTATGGCAGCCGTACATGCAATATAATGGGAACTTGCTTGAGGTAGACGTGTCTTTATGATCATGTGATATCTAGCAGCATTATACAGGTTTCATTCTCTTATCCATCCCGCCTCTGGCCGTGGTCCGGTTATATTACTGTAATGGTGGGTGTGTCCCATCAGGCATCAACATTTGAAGGGACTGCAGAAGGTCATGTGACCCTAACCGTAGCATCTCGTCTGGTGAGTTGCTGTTTAGGCTACTAGAATTCCATTCTCCATACTACAGTCCCCAGACCAGGAACCAATAACATCTAAAGCTCAGTTCTCCATAAAAGCCAAGATCGCTCCTACACCACTCAGGCCTTACCGGTTGCTATGGGATCAGTTTCATAGTTTACGTTATCCAGCGGGGTATTTCCCTAGGGACAATTTACTGATGAAGAATGACCCTCTGGATTGGTATGTGGTATGTAGCTTGGTATGGAATATCAAATTATTGAATACAGGAATGGAGATCACATCCACACTAATTTCAAGGATATGTACATCAATTTACGTAACCATGGTTACTATTTAGATGTACTGGGGCATCCTTTAACATGTTTTGATGCATCAGATTATGGTACCCTGTTGCTAGTGGATACCGAGGATGAATTCTTCCCTGAGGAGAGGCAGAAATTAGTGAAGGATGTAAATGAGAAGGGACTGTCCCTTATCGTGTTTGCTGACTGGTAAGGAATGCATACTATTAGAACTCTGTGTAGTGTATATAGTGATGTGTATCATTCACAATAATTATCATGATATTCATCACAAGCATACCGTATAGCTGGAAATTTTCGAGGGACAAAAATTTCGAGGATTTTGACTTATCCTCGAAAATAAAAACCTCGAAATTTGGATTTAAGATAATATTTATTGGTGAAAGACCTTGTACCTCAAAAATTTATTCGCGAAAAGTTGGAAAGAGGTAATCATCGAAAATTTTGTCTCTTGAAAATTTCCAGCTATACGGTAGTAATATAGCCACATTTATGATAGGTATGTTATTTCCAAAGTGAAGACACCTATAATTATGTACATACACTACTACTGGCTGAAAATGTTGTGTCAGTCCTCCTGTTATACCACCATCACTTACCATATATGTACAAATTATTTGAGGGACATAAATTTCACGAATCCATCTTTTAAAAAGTCACCATATATGGGCAGTGGGGGAATACATTGATAGGTGCATTATGATAATATTAACACTAATACATGTTAACACTAACACATTAACACACAGGTACAATGTCAGTGTTATGAACAAGATAAAATTCTATGATGAGAACACTAGGCAATGGTGGACACCTAACACTGGTGGAGCTAACATACCCAGTATCAATGACCTGCTCTCCCCCTGGGGTATATCATTTAGTGATGAAGTTCTAGAGGGAGAGGTTTACATTGCTGCTGCTGATGGTACATTACACTATGCCTCAGGGGCAGGGATACACTCGTTTCCAGCCAATGGCTTTGTAGTATCTGCAAGCTCTTTAAATGATCAAGGTGTGTTATGTTGTTGTGTTAGTACCCTGTGTCATTATGTCATCACTCTGTGTCACCGTTTCACCACCCTGTGTCATTGTCACTTCTGCATCATTGTGTCACTACCCTGTGTCATTGTGACACTACTGCGTGTTTTTGTGTCACTACCCTGTGTCATTGTGTTAGTACCCTGGTGTCATTGTGTCACTACCCTGTGTATCATTGTGTCACTAGTACTACAGTATGTCATTGTGACATATACAGGTACAGAGGTGTTGACAGGGAGCACACGGCTAGTACACAATGTACCAGTGTTAGGATTCTACCAGTCACCTCACCAGGGTGGTGGGAGAATTGTTGTATTTGGCGACTCTAATTGTTTGGACAACAGTCACTTGAGGAGGAGTAAGGGGTTCATATACTGCATATGTACTAATAATGTTTGAGCATGTAGTCACAACTGTACATATAACCCTTTATAATCTTTGTGTGTGTGTATAATCCAGTATAATCCTTATAGTTAACCCGGGCCACTGTGTTGTTGTAGTTCAATGCTACAAGTGTTATCATGATGGATAACACATGATGGATTATTGTGTTGTGATTAAATTCTGTATAGCATAAATTTTGACAAGCTAAAATTTTGATGAATTATCAATTTTTGACGAAAGCAATATTCACAAAAGTTGTTCAAGCCTCAATTTCTATTAACATGCAATGCAAACATACCAGTAGCTGTTATGTAGTGCAAAATCAAAAACATTGACAGAATATTTTGATTACTGGACAAAATTTTTGTCAAATTCGTCATCTAAATTTTATGCTTTATGGTGTCCAATAATCATGATAGGCAATATATAGAATATTGCAGATTAATCAGTACGTGGTTGTTGTTCAGGTTGTTTCTGGTTGTTGCCCATCATTTTGTCATTCACTTCAACTGGTAAACTGCCGACACTATCATTCTCAGAGTCATACCGACACTCACCCACTGCATTACCTGCTCGTATGGAAGGTGAACGTTATTGTTACATGTTGATGATGTAATCAGTTGTTGCTATAGGCAACCAGTTACATCTGTACTCACATGTACTGGATAAGGATAATCCAGTGAGTTATCAGTCACTTCCTGTCTGCCCACAGATCACATGGGCAAAGCCACACCCACTCAACCAATCTATACAAAGGTTAGAAGTAATACAAGGCAATGATTACTTTAGTGTTACTGTAGTAACCCTAGGAGGAATTTGTTTACACTACCATCAGTAGATCCTCCTTACATGTCTCATCCTGTTACCAATGGCAACCATAACTGGTGGATAATCAGTGGAGCATGTATATGTGTAGTTGTCATAGTAACAACATGTAGTCGAAGACAGAGAAGGCGTCGGCTGATCTCAAGGCTGACAAGATTACCAGTTGTATAAAGTGATCATGTAATGCATTTTATTTATTTTGTAAAAATTACATACATATACTATAGCCTGCAGCTGTTAGATCACATGATCACTTTGGGTGTTGTACAACTACAGCGTTAATGAGATTAGCAGTTGCTATAGTTACTGTTTCATCAATCAACTCCTTATTAGGAAATGTTGTCTTCAGGATGTAACTATTCTTGGATAGGTCTGGTCTGACCCTGTGTACATTACAATGATTGTAGTAACCATTGTAATATACTTACTCATTGATATACGCTCTGATATCTGCTATTGTGTGGGTGTGGTTAAACTGAGCTGCCATCCTGTGCATCATGTGATGTCACATGATCTACCAAAACAACACCTTACCTGCTACCATCAGATAATTTTATTTGTATTTTAGTGATTGGTTCACTTTGCTTGACATCAATTGAACTGTTACTATCAGCTGTGCTCTTTTTAGTAGGTGGGGCTACCTGCTGCTGCTCCTGCACCAGTGCAGGAGTAATACTAAAAGATCAATCTTTATACATGATGTGCTTATAAGGCTTCTATTGTAACTTATCCACACACTTTCCCAGTGTATAACCTTCCCCAGAAAATGCTACCATCTTTGGTTTAGGTGGATTGTAATCTTCACTCCTTCTATCCTCCATTGTCAACTCTACCTTGCCACCCTTAGCAGCACTCAACAACTCCTGGGGGATCTCCCTATTAATTGTTATCACATGATCACGAGCCACACCCCTAGCCTAACCCTTTCATGACTGATTTCAAGAACTCTCGATCATCATCAGTAGAGTTGTCCCTCAGTGGTCCACCATCTATTGAGAATCCATTCTTCCAAAAATACAACACCTTGTGAGCCTAAAATAGATAGTAATAGTACATCATTAACTATTAATAGTAACACTAATGAGCTGGACACAGCAGCATATAGTTGGGCTTTTTTGAGATACTTAAATTCCATAAATTTCATGCATTTGTGAAATTTAAGTCCTCAAAAACAAAAACTAAACATTAGAATACGGTACAGTATAGTAACAATGGTGTCCATATTGACCAGTTACATTGTATAATGTTATTGCTCACCTCAGGAGGAGGGGCTACTGCTGAGGGAGTGACTTGTTCACTTGGACCTTCACTGTCACCTAGTCTAAACCCTGCAGGCAAATATGATAACATGATGCAACAACCACACCCACTATATATTAACCTGCTCCAACAAATGATGACACACCCCCTGATGAAGCCTTATCATCATCTACTACTGTTCCGTAACTATAGCAACCATACAATCAAAAAGCATGAAAATTTTAATCCTCAAAATGTATATATTATAGAACTTATTCAGGAGACATGTCTTTTCCAGTTATTGTTAGTAATTCTCAGAATGATCGGCCATTTTGAGTGTAAAATACCAACACCCACAATATTTTTATAACGAAATGTTTTTCTAGAGTTTAAATATGTCATTACATATAATGGTATTAATATATATAATATTATAGGCATTTCATCAGTAAATTGTTTATTTAAAATCACTGTATAACACTCGATACCTTATACACTCATAACACAAGAATATCCTAGCATAACCGATAGGGCCACGCCCCATTAATAAGCTCTATACAATATACAATTGCAGTATATAACACCTCTTAGCTGCTGTGAATACATTCTTCACTAACTCATCACCACTGACATCTCCCTCTGTTTGTCTTGGTGGACCGGTTATGTATTGACCACTATGTTACCATAGTAACCATCACTACATTATCATTACTGTAACTATGGTAACACATACCTGTGTTCAGACCCTCCAGCAAAAAACTTTTCACTATCATCTTCCTTCTCATCACGTTGACCAAAATCTGATAACCTTGCAACTTTACCACTACTTGATCACGTGAATAACTATTATAAACTCTCACGTGACCAACCTACTACTGGAAGGCTGTGATTGGCCGAAATGAGTACTATCAGACTACAAGTACGCCACAACGATACATTATCTACTAAACTACATTATACCTTTCCGCTTGATTGGTCAAAATATGTTTCTTGAGCGACCTGTATATCTTATTCACTCCAGTATTGAAACACTGCGCCTTTACACTAACCTGAACATTCCAGCCAGATGCTTCCAAAAAGAATTTCGCACGATCTTCCGCTTCACCAGTGAGCTCACAGAATTGTTTAATTTGTTCCTCTCGCCCTGCAGCCATTTCCTCTAACAACTGAAACCCACGATCAATAATAATAAGTTTCACGTGATCTCTTATTCTAAGTACTTCTCTTAATATATATTATTAACGC
Organism: Spongia lamella; assembly: GCA_963930835.1. Classification (NCBI taxonomy): domain Eukaryota; kingdom Metazoa; phylum Porifera; class Demospongiae; order Dictyoceratida; family Spongiidae; genus Spongia; species Spongia lamella. The sequence goes on from OZ005754.1 coordinate 110,876, forward strand.
TTGACATTATACATTATTACAATATGAAGTGCAAATACAATATAATATTGTCGACTTCAGGTCAACACATAAATGTGACATAATATTCCAGTAAGCTTGATTGAAGCAGTCAAGATGCTCACAGCCAGCCAGTATCACACTTGTTATAAACTAGTTGATGACTGTACATATATATGTATCCATACATATATCATAGATCATAGCTATATCCTCAGCCGGGGAGCTAGCTACAATCTATGTAGCTATATAGACTGCCGGGCTCTGTGACCGCATGGTTCATACGTTATTTATCTAGCTACGTAGCTATTATTGTTAATAGCTACAACTAGTAGCTACTCATGCAATTAACTATATCTGTGCTAGAGTATAGCTAGCCCCATCATGCATACCGCAGTAGCAGTGGATCATAGTGGCATGCAGTTATAGCAGCTAAATGACTCCCAACAGCATGGTTGTGCAGTAACTATAGCAACGAGTGATGTATCAGTAACTAGCTATAAATATTATATAGGTGTATACTATGCCACTGTAGGTAAATAGCTTCCCCAGGGGAAGAACACAGCTCAGTACTAAAAGCCACTGAAAGTGCCTCATAGGCTTCAACTAGAACTATTAACCAACCACCTTAGCCTACTAAACTATTAAACTTTACTACACTCGTTCTAAATGAGTAGGTATATCTAATTTTCTACACTAGATAGTCAATTTCCAAGCAGAGCAGTTCACTGCAGTAGCTCCAACTTCAACCATTATTGTTTTGTTCCTAGCAACCACCAAAAGCAACTGGAAGTTGTACCACGCTCTTTTAAGCGCTAAAATCTTTTGTTCCCGATTAATGCCCGATCTTCTCTGAAGCAGTTCAGTGACACAGTTGATCAACTACTCTAATAGAGCGTACACAGGATTATGGGTAGGCGGCTACATATTTTAATGTTACAGTAAAGATGTGTCCTGCGTTATAACTGGTAAATTAATAGCTAAACAAAAACACCTTGGGTGTAAAAAAAGTGCGAGGCCAATCAGAAGCAGCATTGCAAACAGGCACGACCAAAAACTTTGATATCAGTTGAGGCCAAGAAGTTACTTATCAAAATCTTTTTCACTACTTGAATGACATACAATAGTTTATAGCATATTTTCACAACCATGATTGGCTTTGTCACTTGGCCACCATTATTAAGGTGGCCAAGTGACAAAGCCAATCATGGTTGTGAAAATATGCTATAAACTATTGTATGTCATTCAAGTAGTGAAAAAGATTTTGATAAGTAACTTCTTGGCCTCAACTGATATCAAAGTTTTTGGTCGTGCCTGTTTGCAATGCTGCTTCTGATTGGCCTCGCACTTTTTTTACACCCAAGGTGTTTTTGTTTAGCATATCACTACTTTTTTGGAAACAGATGTTATTACTAGCAAGCAGTAGAGAATTAAGTACTGCATGGCAGAGGCGTAGCTATAGGGGTGGGCATGGTGGGGCATTTGCCCGACCATCACTGATCTTTGCCCCACCATCAAGATTTATTTATTTAAAATATGTAATGTAGCTATTGTAAAAACAACGTTAGCTACTTCTGTTAAAATGCACTGAGAGAAGTGGTATTAGCAGTGTTGTTACGCTGGTGACAAGTCGCGTGACAGAAGTAAGGTCATTTACAAGGGTCATATAGAAGAATTACTGATGAAGCCTCCAGCCTTCAACATGCATGCGGACTGGAGCTTTGAGACAGCTGGATATCAAGGTCAAGTAATGCATGTATAAACGTGTGTCCCAACACTCAGGTTATAAAATTAAGCACTTGTGTGAAAAGCAGGGTGCCTCCTTACTGTTGGCCTTGTGTATACATGCGATCTTGTGTGGTTACAAAAATCTAGTATTATTTCAGACATTATATTGCTGATATATATTTAGTAGATGCCCATTCAAGTAATCCAGAGGCACGTGAGCTCGTATAGTCATGATCATCGCTGGATAGTTTCCTGGATCTTTTGATCGAGTACCTATAGCTTCATGCAGCAGCATTTGTTATACATTACATCATAGCTAGGATAGTGTGCATACACTTTTCAAAAGAAGTAAATGCTCACATGAAGTGCATACACTTTTCAAAAGAAGTAAATGCTCACATGAAAGTGGGCATATGTATGCATTAATATATAACAATATACTTAGTTGCATGCTTGAACCGTTGCCGGACCATCAAGAAATGGCTGGCTATATATGCCCCTGCTGCATGGGCATAGCTTGTACGTACTTGCTTAGCATACAATATTGTAAATTAAACTTTGAAGCTGAATTTTGAAAAACTCAAGCCTACAATTTTTTTTTAACTTTCACTACAGAGTGATACATCAATATAGATTGTGTATCTGAAAGTTTATGCAAATCATTTCAAGGGGGTCCAAGTTATGGCAACTATCAACCTGCAGTGTAATAGCCTTTCTCAAATACATTCAAGTGTTTACTTCAGGCTGAAAGTAGTATGACACATAGAGCATACATGGGAGTAGTGCTGATACAAATTTGGCTGAAATCCATGAAGAAATGAGTGAGTTATTAGACAAACAAGTGAATGTACAAAAAGAGAGTTTGAAAAAAACTTCCGCGGTTCACGCAAGCTCCCGCAATCCCACGAAAAAGGTGTGCGATGAAAATGAAAGAAAAAGAAAGAAAGAAAGTAGAAGAAAAAAAACGACTGCCGCGTCAAAAAATTTTTGTGGAAGGAAGGATTTTATAAGGCCGTATCAGAAGACTGGCTGAACGGATTTCGACGAACTTCAGGTTATTGATTCTTCAAACAATGAAGGTACTAATTCTCAAGTAATGGGCGAATTGGGCGGGAAGGGATGGTTCGTCGGACGTGGGCGCACTAACGGCGCCATAAAAATCCCAATGGCTGGTACTTAGGAGTGGTGGCGCCGAATTCCTCCATTCTCGGTTTACTGATTCTATATAGTAAGAACGTTGTGGGTCCGTGATAACTAAGCGATAGCTTTCATGGCGGCTTAGCTAGAGCGTTTGCGAATTTCAGTGCGGTGCTACGTGTAAATAACTCATTCAGTGGTCGCGTATGCTGCTTCTTCTTGGCCTCGCGACTCACTATCGTGAGTCTTGATAGAAACAGTTGCAATTACATCAAATGATCATAATTCAGTGTTGCCACCGCCATCATCAACGATAGTAAACTACTGTAATTTTGGTGAACGTTTTATTAGAGAGTTTTACATTGCAAGTAATTTTTCTTACTCAGCCATTTCCATTCAAAACTAAACTCCACAATCAACAATAATATGTTTCACATAATCTTAAATACAATACAAACAACTACAGTTCACTGTGTTCAGTGGGGTTGTAGTAAGTAGACCAAAATGTTCTTAATTGGTCAACTTCAGGCCAACACACCACATTCCACCATGCTTGAATGTAATCAGATCTCTTGTTCTGATGTTGTAGATAATAAGAATGTTCCCATACATCTAACACCAGTATAGGATATAGTGCTTGTGATAATGGAGTATCCTATGATAACACATTATTATTATTAGTAGTAGTAGCAGTAGTCTAGTAGAGAAATCAATTCACCTGGTTAACACTTGTACTGAGATGTAGTTTACCATGTTCATCCTCACACAGCCACACATACCCTGACCCAAACAAGTTTGTTGCTAGGGTAGTGAAGCGATCGATGAATATTTCAAAGGAGTCAAAATCTTGTGTGATGTCATTGACTAGTGCTTCACTGGGGCCCTTACTGCCGGCACACATTGTAGCCCAGTAGAACAAGTGATTGAAGTATCCACCACCATTATTCCTAATTGCTGCACGCCATTTCTCTGGAACTGATTCAATATTTTGAAGGATTTTAGCAATTGAACTCCGAGCTAAACTGGATGACTCCTGTCAACAGTCATTATTCTATTTATCAGTAGGCAATTATTACATTACAACATTAATATTTACCATTGAGTGGGAAACTAATAAAATGTCATACTAAGTGTGGATGAATTATTTTAGTCTTGAACTTTTTATGCATGTACTCAGGGCCGTAGGAAGCAACTTGAAAGTGGGGAGGCCATGCATGGTGTTATATACAGAAGGTTTTGTTTAGTTATGCAACTCAGCTGTCAAAGGCAGCTCATTCTAGGGGAGTCTGGGGGCATGCCCCCCAGGAAAATTTTAAAATTTAGTTCATCTGAGATTGCATTCTGAGCCATTTTACTGAGAAGTTTTAATTTGATAATATGTATATACGTAAACATAAGCTAGAGGCTATTATGTAGCCAAGTATAGATAGTTAACAAATTTGATACTAAAATGATTGGTTCTATCAACCTCTGTAAGTATTTACTCTAGATCACTTGGCTTGAACTCAGTATGGCATCTTTCCAATTGGACTGAGAACCCTGTTGAAATAAAGTTTTCTCTAAGCAATGAGCTGACTGAAGCTGATTGTTCTGGTAAGCAACAATGCATGAAAAACAGAAAGCTAGATCTTGGTCTTCATCATAGTGCAGCCAAGGCCAGCGATCAAACCATTGCTGCTGAAACGACTCTGAGCACCAGCTTAACTATTGAAGTCTTACCAAATTTACACGGAGGGAATTGAAACTTACGTGGTTGGAGGAAGTTCCATCACGCTCATAGATAGTCTCGTGAACCAGACCCTATTTCTCCATGCTTATCGATTGGAGATTATAAGCGCCCCATAGCGGGGCACTTATAATCTCCAATCGATAAGCACCCTGTGGAGAAATAGGGTCTGGTTCACGAGACTAGCTCATAGGGACGTTGTTAAATAATTTAGCAAATCGATTCTAAAAATGCCACACCACCGATGCTTAAAATTATCAATTGTGGGTTCATACATTATAAAAATGCACGTGGTTAAGTGAATCATGGTTACAGGTACGTATGTTTATAATAGTAAATAATAAGTTATAGTTATACAGTGTATAAAATTATAATTTATGAAAAGTGGGGAGGCTTAAGCCGCCCCAGCTGACGGCCCTGTATACTGAAAACCATATTGAAACTGACAATACTGAAACCAGCACATCCTTATTAACAGGCCAAGTTTTTACAGTAGTTATTATACATTACTTATGGTAGCTACACCTGCTGGATGGTGATTTACTATACATGCCCAATGCAATATTTGAAACAAATCAAATGTACTATTTCGATATCGCCCACCCTAATGTATGAGTCTGACACTCACACATGTGAGCTTTTTAATCACTTTTGTGAGTTTTTATGCATGTCAGCCTCAAGTGCATGGATGGAGCACACGCATGAGAATGAATGCATGACTGACTAATCCTCATGAAGGCCATGCCACACATGCAAACTGCTGCCATAAAACTCGCAATGGCTGGTACTTAAGAATGGTGGCGCCGAATTCCTCCATTCTTGGTTTATTGATTCTATATAGTAAGAACGTTGTGGGTCTGTGATAACTAAGCGATAGCTTTTATGGCAGCTTAGCTAGAGCATTTGCAAATTTGAGGGTAGTGCTACATGTAAATAACTCATTCAGTGGTTGCATTGTTACGCTTCTTCTTGGCCTCACGACTCACTATCGTGAGTCTTGATTCAAAACTTACTTAATAGACTACATAACATCACTATTAAACTGGCCTGTGAGGACCTCGTGACAAGATACTTGTCCAGTGTATAATGGTCCTTGTGTGCACACACAAGCTGAGTGTGAGTTATACTGAGAAATCTATAAACACATTATTATTAGTGCTTCTCAGTACTACAGAATAAGTGATGAACTGAAGACTGAAAAACTGACAGTCTGTCAGCAATTTGTGCTTACAGCCTTAAATACCCTATCCTACATAAGTTATCTACTATACTGTTAGCAAAAAAAACTAAAACTATAAAAACAATCTTATGAAGTACTTGGTGAGTAGTTCCATGTTCTAAGATTCATTTTAAACAGTTACTTTTACACGATATTGAAGATATATCAAAACAAATACGGAGTTTTACTGAAACACTCTAATAATACATACACTTGATCGATCTCCAGTGCACTGAAAATGACTAATCCGCCAATGTTTTCCAAAAATACTTTGGGCATTGATCCACCAAAGTTTTCCACCGTCAAAGTTTTGTGCTATGCAGTATATAATATAGTTCACCTGGAGGCGGGGTTGGTATATACTCACCTGGAGGCGGGGTTGGTATATATGTGAATAGAAAAGGTATAAATAATGTCACGCACAACCTGAACAATTGATGGTGGGTTTGCTCAACCATTGTTTTAAATGTGAGCCAGCTTTGTTGCTCGAGTTTGTGACTACGTCTCGTTGCTGGGAACATTACTTTTGTGTGAAAAGCATAGTGATTTTATTGGTTAATGTTTTCATCATAGCATACATCATATGAACCACGGTTATATATATATACAGTGTATTTTCGGGCTTGGGGTTTATCAGTGGTAAACTTCCTCTGATCTCGGACTTGGGTTGTATATTTGTTGAATACACCTTGTAGCCGTGGTTTATATATTACATACATATATATATACGGGGAAATGCTACCTCCAAGTTTCCCACTTAAAGCATACTCGTCACGTAGGGATAGAAGGTGATTGCTGACACACTTGCTGTTACACTAAAAGTTTTCCTTGGTGAATTAACACCTGTTTCACAGTAATACAAACAAAAAAAACATTGGATATTTAGCTGGAAAATTTTTACATGAGAGTGTCATTCAAAATTTTTTTGGCCTACCGGCTTCAGTTTAGCAGCCAGGATTGGTGCTCAGGCCGGCTTTACCTCGGTTAGTGGCCAGGGTTGGCGCCCATAAGTTAGGGTTAGGATTAGGTGTGGTCTCGTTAATTTACAACTTTAGGCCTTGCTGGTAAAATAGAAAAAACTATTCCGTAGCCGGTGATGGCTAAATATCCACTGCAAATAGAAAATTCCGTATTGGTAAGTCGTTTATGCTAGTCTTATTACGTTAAATACTTGTTTCACTAGATTTGGTCACGTGATCAGAAATACAAATAAGCATACCAAGTTGGTATGCTTATAACCAAGACATAAGCTAAAACTCACTTCACGTCGCCATTCCTTCAATATAGCATTCATCTTATTAGCATATGCCTCGTGATGTCCCAAATGATGAACTCGTAACGTTTTCGCATCAATGTAAGGTTCCAGCTCGTCATACCGGTAAGGCAGGTCTGGTAGCGGGTAATGCTCCTGGAAAACATTCACATTTCCATAAATCTTTTCGTGCCATGATCCAGTGTTTACTATACTGCAGAATAAAACCACGAGCAATAGCAACGACATTGTGACTAGATCACGTGATAATTGTTATTTACGTGTCCACACCCTCACAAGTATAATGAAGTAACGAGTGTTAATTGCTAAAGAGAAGTGGTTTACTTTAAGTCATCGGATGATGGTTTCAGTATTGATTGCTCGCTCTAAGTCATGTTAAGGTCGGCAGGATTGAGTACAAGTTCTATTGGACGAAAACATGCTCGGCGCGGCCAGCAGTTGCGCGCTCCCAGTATGGTACAAGCGGAAAGCATAAAGGAGCAACAGGTATTATATGCAGTGTCGCGTGTCGCGTTAGTGAGTCCCCACGTGTTGGCGTGTATAGCAAAAGGCGCGCGAAGAGTTAGAGGCGAAGAGAGCTCGTTTAGATGGCCGGCACAACTACTTGTTCTCTACAATAGCAGACAAATTAGCAATTGATGTGGAGCAAATAGAGAACTTTATGTTAGAAGGAGATCAAGTAAGTAATTGTTAGCCACGCCCCTCTACTTTTGTTTATATGTGGGGGCGGGATGTAGCAACGTGTATATAGATAATATAAACTATACATTAGTTGTGTTCATTGTGCTGTAGTTGCAGATGATGGAGAAATTCTTTAAGCCAGATGGTAGTGTAGTATTGATGTTCTTCTATCAACCCCCGACTGTTGAAGATGGTAGGGTGATCATTTATATATAGCAGTTGTGTTCTTTTCTATACATTGACAACTTGTCATTGGACAGTATCACTATAATACTTACTGTAATGTACGCCTTTAGGCGTAACGATGACATATTTTTATGCAGGGGTGTGTCCCTATCGATTATGCTAGGATATTCCTCAGGATACTCTTACATCATGAGTGTATAAGATATCAAGCTGCATTGTATACAGTGATCTTAAAGAGTAAACAACTTACAGAGCTCTTCTAGGCCTGTATATGTTAAGTTGCATAAGAATATCAGTTAGTATTTGTAGCGATACTCCCATTTAAACTCGAGTTGCGATTTATAAAACGCATTGTGGGTAACGATAATTATACACTCAAAATGGCCGACACTGATGATTATCTAAGAATTATCGATGATAATCAGAACATGACATACCCCTGCATAAACTCTATGCCCGAGGGATTAATGAGAAATAATCAATTGCTGACAGTAATTGTGATGTCCATCACTTTTACACATATAATAATATTTATGTATTGTAGACTCTAATAAAACAGTCAGTAGTGGAGGGAAGTTATGGCTCTCGGATGGTACCACTGATGCTTATACTGGAGTTTGTCTTTTCTTCCTACGATCTAACCTACAACGAGCAATTACAAATGTTAATATCCATCAGGTAGAGTATTATGTCATGTGACATTGTTACTAAGGTGATGTTCCCATAGGAAGTGAACTTTGGTATGTTGGAGTCCAATGGGGAGGGGTTGCTAGGGGCTCTAGAGCAGTTGCTAGGGATGGTGTTTATTCCAGCACTGAGTAGACAGGAGAAATGGGGTGAGATCACTGGATCAGATATGTACACCTTTCGTAGTCAGTTTATCTCTAAACTATCATCATTTGTTGGAGTACTATCTAATGCTCAAGCTAGTCTAGCTGATGTTGTACAACTGGCACCGTGCGAAGGGATCAATATCCAAGAGGTCTCCTATCAGCTGACCACAGCAGCTGCTAATCCAGCAATATTGGAAGCTGCTGAGAAATGTGCCAGTCGATGGTGTGCTCAGATAGAACAAATTCTGACAGAATCTGAACAAATGAGAAAAGAGGCGGACACCATTGGGCCTAGAGCTGAACTGGATCATTGGAAGAAGAGGGTAGCAAAGTTTGACTCCCTAACCAGCTGCATCAAGAGTAGTGAATGTCGTACTGTTATTGCTCTACTGGTTGCTGCTAAATCTCGCTTGTTAAAGGTGGGCGTGGCTGATAAGTAATGTTGTACATGATAATCACATGATCTCACTACAGCAATGGCGGCAGATTGACACTCGCATCACAGACTCTACAAATGAAGCAAAAGACAATGTTAAATTTCTTTACACACTAGAGAAATATGTGGAGCCATTGTACAAGAGTAACCCGGTATGTAATCATCTACGTAATTTGAAACTACTATTTTCTATTCCCATTCCAGATGTCAATGTTAGAGAGCATTCCAGGATTGATGAATGCAATAAGAATGATTAATAGTTACTCGCGTTACTATAACACTAGCGAGCGCATGACAGCATTGTTTGTGAAAGTAACCAATCAGATGATAACATCTTGTCGTTCCTACATCACAGACAGTGGTTACCATAACATCTGGGAACAGGAGAGAGATGCAGTGTTGAAGAAAATAGAAGCTTGTTTGACCCTCAACAGAGAATATCAGCAGTGTTTCCAACATATGAAGGCTCGGCTGGCTAACTCACCCAATGAGAGACCTTTTGATTTTTCTGAGATGTACATGTTTGGAAAGTTTAATAACTTTTGCAACAGGTGAGTGTTCATTATTCAATGATTTCCTATTCTCATTAATGCACATAGGCTTGAAAAAATCAAGTCACTGTTGGTTACCATGGACACATTTTCCACACTGGGATTATCACACATTGAAGGGATAGAGACATTTAATGCTCGCTTTAATGTAATGATAGCTACACTGAAGAAGAAGCCATATGACTTCTTGGATCAACGTCGAACTGATTTTGATGGCGATTATGATGACTTCTTGAGACAACTGTCTGACCTACAGGTATGCTCATAATATGGCTTCATGAGTTGTATGGCTTACACAGGATCAACTACAAAGTTTCATGGATGAAAAATTTGTGACCATTACAACCACACAACCAGCACTACACATGTTGATAAGGTTTCAGAGGTGGGTGGGGCTTATTAGTGGGTGGGGCTATCAACATTTTATTACTCATAGACTGCATATTCCAAAGCTGAATATAGAAGGAAGGTTTCATCATATCATCATGATGTACACTGCTGATCTTGAGCTGGTACAGAAGATGTATATGAAGGATAGAAGAGATCCTCCATTACCACGAGATCTCCCTCCAATATCAGGTGATGCATCTTATTGCCTGAGGCAGTTTTATTACTCCTGTAACTATCACAGGAAGAATTGCATGGGCAAGACAACTGTATCGACGCATAGCTGCACCAATGGATGTATTCCAACAATTTGATGCATTATTAAAGTCTCCTGATGCCATTAAGGTTATCAAGGGTTACAATAGGATGGCGCGTGTGCTCGTTGAGTACGAGGTATTACATCATCAAGCTTGGACCCAGCGGGTATGCCATTGTGTATGTCATTTAATGTAGGGGGGCTACTGAAAGTTTGGGGGGCCACTTAGCTAAACTCAAGTGATTTTCTATTGCAAAAATTGAATTCCTATGGAGAATCTTAAAATTTAAGAGGGCCCTACTTTCACTGCCTATGTCAGTCATTACATACTACAGAGGGTGGGGAAACTTTAGTAGTGATCATGTCTATTGTAGTTTTACAATATCATGTACATTAACACAACATGTGTGTAGTCATTAATTGTTCTTGTATTAATCCATCATTCTAGTTTGTATGTATCTTAATATTTATTAGTTGGAGACTGCCATGGAAACAGTGAAGGTGACATTATTGGTTCGTCACCCTGACAACAAGGACAAGTTATTAGTCAATTTTGATCCGGCCATTCTTGAAGTATTCCGAGAGGTGCAGTATCTCTCCAGCATTGGATTAGAAGTACCACCAAGTGCTCAAACTTTCTGTTTTAAAAAGAGTATCTTAAAGGAAACCTACCAGGCAGTAGAGGTGAAGTCTTAACATTGTAAAATTTGTATAACTTTATTGATTCCTTTGTTTGTAGTATATGGTGCATGAAAATGAAAGAATACGTCAAAAGATACCTGAGCTGTTACAACACTTACTAGTACCTCATTGTGAACATGTTGATGATGCAATATCTCCGGGGCTTACCATGGTTTCTTGGTTGTCAATGAACTTACAGAGTTACCTTGACAACGTCAATCAGGAATTAAAGAAACTTGAGCTTATAATTGATCGTACTAATGGTATGATTGAAGATCGTATTAATGTTACAATACAGCAAATCACAAACCTTCCTCTTTGTGAGCTTCCATTGGCTGAAACTATCACCACTGAGACATTTATAACTGAAACACAGCAACTTTGCAGTGAAGCCAGTGAAAAGCTTGACAACTGGAATCTCATGATTGAACGAGCATCACATGAGCTTATTACTCTATTGCTACCAGATGATGAAATGCTGTTGGATGAAATTAGCCAATCAGATGTTATCAATGAACCATTACAAGAACGGCCGAGTACTGCTTCACATAAACGTCAACTTGATCAGAGGACCCAACTACAACATGAAGCCAAACAACTGGTAGAATATTTTAATCGTCAAACTATTGATGCTCTAGTTATTATGACACGGCGATCACTTGAGTTGCTACGTAAACGAATTGCTACGGCTTCTCATACATATGGAGAATATAATGATGACAAGAAGACATCGAGGCAGCCATTGTTTTCATCAAATGTTCTTCTGTCACTACCTAATGTAGTAATGCGACCAAGTCTCGATGATATTCAGCAAGTTGTGAATCAAGGAGTACAACTGATGGTGGGCATTACCAAGGAAGTCTACTTGTGGGGTCAAGATCGAACTGAAGATGATAAAGAAACTACTGATCTTCAATGCCGTAGTGATCCTAATAGGTAAGTTTGTGGTTGTGTATCTATGGTAACATGTAATGTTACATCATGTACAGGATACTAAGGAGTGGTTCAGTAGTAGTACCAATTAATCAGAAGACACTAAATAGTTATCATCGCATAGTCTCTGAGCACAAGGAAGTGGTCAAGTTATCGTCCCTCCTATCTTCCAGTATCAACTCTATTAAGAGAATGGTCACCACCGCAATGGAACAGTTCTACCGTCACAAGTACTTGTGGGTGGAGGAACGCAGTGACGTGATTGATAAGTTTTTGGCAGAGGAACGAACCGTTGGAGATTTTCAAGAGCAGATGCAGAAATATCGCAATTTAACTGAAATGTTAAACAATGAACCAGATGTTGTAATAGTCGGACCTCTCAGTCTTCATTGTGGTAAGACATCATCACTACCATATAGTCTGAAATTTCCGTGGGCGGAAACCCTAAAATTAGTATTTTCATGTTCTTTATTTACGAATCAGATAGGCTTTGTACCGGAGTGTACAGTATTCACAATTATATTTTCATGAAGGGAAGGAACTTTACTCATGAAATTTGCAAAAATTTCATCCCATAAAAATAACAGACTACACGGTAGCTATGTTGCCAATGGCAATAGCTAGCCAACTCATAATATTATTGGGTTTGCAAGAAGTGCACAACACGACGGCTATATTAATTTCAGTTGCAGTTGCAAAATAATGATGAGTTAAATTTTTGGGAATAGAATAATTTATTCTCTAGCTGGGATGACAATTGGTATAACGTAGTTGTTATCAGTGCAGCTAATTACACCAATATAGTTACAAATACATTTGAAATACATCTTTGCCAAAGTAATGATTAATTTGATACTGATGTCCAATATTTGAGCGGACCCTACTGGCTACAATAACAAAAATATTATGATTAGCAGAATAGTTTCTGTTTTGTCTTGTATAACTAAACACAAGATCATAATTTGGCTATCTTACATGTTCGACACAATATATAGCTAGTGTTCATAAGTGGGTCATCCCATGAGCTTTAAATCTTGATTATTATCATCATCATCACTGTTAACAGTAATGATCAATTTGCTAATGACTATCAAAACAAGCTAATTGTATTATTATTTAGTTTTTCACTGTTCCGTGACATGGACTCTGCTTACACAGACTGAAGAACATGAACCAAATTCTTCTTGGTGCTATAGAGAAAAGGCTCCTAGGAACTGCATAGAAAGGTCCACCTGCATGTAGGACTTAGCAGGCCACTGGCAGCCAATGCAGTTTATATTCTTGATTGCAAATTTGTCGCAGAATGCTTATTAATTAGAGATGATAAACGCCCACTTATCATCAATAAGCACCTAGGATAAATGTGTCAGACTAGATTGACACCACCATCACTGACGATCAGCAGTTTTGGGCCTTTTCTACGTATGTGGGCGCTTATTAACAGAATAACACTCTGTGCAGAAAGGAGAATCTGGTTCATGTTCAGTCTATGTAAGCGGAGTCTAGGTCTCGAACCAGTGAGAATAAAATTCATGGATAATACAATTAACTCTTTTTCTTTCAGTGCACAGATAGAAAAGCTGTGAGTCCATAGTCCAGGTACAGTATTGTAGCTAGTGCTTTAACAACAACATCTCTTCAGCAAAAATCCCACTAGTCTACTTGATGAGGGTCTGACACGTATGTAGAAATTTCATACATTCCTGCCAGGAATCAGTGACTGGGAGCCAAAAATCAAGCAGTATAATCTAGTATTACTTTGTAAACTATCATAAATTTTATATTGAAAAGTATCAGCATTGGTAGAAAGCTAGAAGTATCAATTTTAAAATAACGCCTTTTGTAGTACTTTTTATTACGTACTTATACAACAATTTTAATATTGATGTGTCCATAGAGCAGTGAGAAGACTGTATATAGATCGATCAGTATCGGTACTGGCATTGTATCAGTTGGTATCGAAAGTATCAGTGAAAAGTGGTATTGGTACATCTTTATTGTTGAGATATACATCTTGTATTAAATACTACTTATAATTTTAGAACACCTTCACAAATCTAATCAATATGATTACTGTGTGACCACATGATCCACTCTGTTACAGATGGGCTCAAATTGGCTCAATGCACAGAGGCCAAGGCTTGGGTTGTAGCTTATGGTCGAGCTATGAACAAGACATACCACACCTTAATGGAAGAGATTTTTAAACAGCTTGAAGATATCAACCAACAACTCAGTCGACCAATCAAAGACCTTGATGACATTCGCACTTCCATGGCTGCTTTGAAAGAAATCCGCGAAAGTGAAATTAGAATTGATATGTCTCTAACTCCAATTGAGGTTTGTTCATCTTTTGATACAAATGTGCTATTAATATCAACTACCATATTAGGAATCATATTCATTGCTAAATCGCTATGGTATTTCATTGCCACAAGAAGAAACAGAGAGGGTTGACACTCTACGATATACTTGGGACAAGCTATTATCACTAGCAGTAAGTATCATTCTTATCTTATTAATGCTCACCATATTAAAATCACTCGCAGGGTGGAGTTCAAAGTCACCTTTTGGAGATCCAGTCTAAATTCCGTACCACCCTAGTGACGAATGTCACTGAGTTTAGACACTCCGTTGAAGAGTTCACTGGTAACTATGCAGAGGTTAGCTTATTGCTCTTGGTTACTGTTGCCATAGTAGCACATAATAGAGTGGTCCAATGGTAGTGGGCATTTCCCCTCGTGAAGCCAGTGGTCGTTTAGTTGTCTTTCATGTGAGTATATCATGTGAGCTGATATGATGTAACATGATATCATCACAGACACAATTTGATGAGCTGTGGCGCAAATATCAAACTTACAGTAGTGGAGAGAAACTGTTTGGTCTACCAGTAACAGAATATCAACAACTGGATAAGATAAGGAAGGAGTTGAACCTCCTGCAGAAGCTCTATGGCCTATACAATAATGTAATGGACAGTGTGGATAGTTATTATGATATCCTCTGGGGTAATGTTGACACTGAGAAAATCAACACTGAACTACTGGACTTTCAGAACAAGTAAGGACAATATTATGACATTGCTGTCATGCAATGGATCATGTGATCCAGGTGTCGCAAGTTGCCCAAAGCATTGAAGGACTGGCAGGCATTTAAGGACCTGACAAAGAAAATTGAAGATTTTAATTTGGTTTGTCCTCTGTTGGAGAGGATGACTGACCCTGCTATGAAGGAACGGCACTGGAAGAGAATTGAAGAGATAACTGACCACCATTTTGAATTTGAGTCAGAGAACTTTCAATTACGACATGTCATGGAGGCTCCATTGTTGGAGAATATGGAAGACATTGAGGTGGGTGTAGCTTTTGCATCATGTGAGACCGATGTTAATCTAACCAATCACGTAGGACGTGTGTATAGCAGCTGTAAAGGAGAAAGATATTGATGCTAAACTGAAACAAGTGATAGCAGAGTGGAGTGCTCATAATTTAGTATTTGGTAACTTCAAGTCACGAGGGGAATTGTTACTACGAGGAGAGGACACTAATGAAGTAATCAGTTTAATGGAAGACTCCTTGATGATCCTTAGTTCTCTAATGTCAAACAGGTTTGTAACACAGTGATAATGTTCATTGATAAAGTGTAATGTTGCTCATGTGATGTCACAGGTACAATGCTCCATTCAAGAAGGACATACAATCATGGGTACACAAACTCACTAATACTAGTGAAATATTGGAGACATGGTTAGTGGTGCAGAACTTGTGGGTATACCTGGAGGCCGTGTTTGTGGGTGGAGACATTGCCAAGCAACTTCCTAAGGTAACTACGTAGGTTGATCACTCATGTGATCATGTTGATCATTCATGTGATAATATGGATCACTCATGTGATCATGTTGATCATTCATGTGATGATATTGATCACTCATGTGATCACATATTCACTAATTAAATATGTTGCTTGATCAGCAGTGTAACTTACCATGTGTCATGTTTGCATTTTGTCACTGTAGGAAGCAAAACGTTTCTCAAATATTGACAAGTCCTGGGTGAAGATAATGTCCCGTGCTCATGAAGCATCCAATGTCGTCCAATGTTGTGTTGGAGATGAAACTCTCGGACAATTACTGCCTCACTTGCTGGAGCAACTGGAACTGTGCCAGAAATCACTGACGGGATATCTTGAAAAGAAACGTCTGGTTTTCCCTCGCTTCTTCTTTGTATCTGACACAGCACTCTTGGAGATTCTCGGCCAAGCATCTGATTCTCACACCATTCAAGCTCATTTGCTGAACGTGTTTGACAATATAAAGACTGTCACTTTTCATGAGAAAGAATATGATCGTATTCTACAGATCAACTCAAGAGAACCAGAGACTATAGATGTAAGCCAATATACAAGCACGTGCACGCATGCACGTACACACACACACACACACACACACACACACACACAACACACAACACACAATTGGTGAATAATTATAATTGTTGCTTATTTTTAGCTGGAAACACCACTAATGGCCCAAGGCAATGTGGAGGTGTGGTTAGGCAAATTGTGTACTTTGGCTTGTCAGTCAGTACGAAGTGTGATCCGTAATGCCTCAGTAGCACTACAAGATCCCAGCTTTAATTTGATGGAGTTTTTGGAGAATTCTCCTGCTCAGGTAGGCCACTATTTAGTGGCTATAACTTTATCCTGAAGATACATAAATCTGTTACTAGGTTGGGTTGTTAGCGTTACAAGTGATATGGACAAGAGATGCCACAACAGCTCTCAAGAACGCCCGCTCTGATAAGAAAGTTATGGCAACTACTAATCAGTACTTTCTTGACATTTTGAATCAGCTGATTGAGAAGACCACCGAGAATCTTACAAAGATTCAGAGAGTAAAGATTGAGACACTGGTCACCATTCACGTACATCAGAGGGACATATTTGATGATCTAGTTCGAATGCATGTGAAATCACCCAGTGACTTTGAGTGGCTGAAACAGAGTAGATTCTACTTCAATGACGATATTGATCAAACGGTTATTTCCATAACTGACGTCAACTTCACATACCAGAATGAGTTTGTTGGCTGTACAGAACGTTTGGTGATCACGCCTCTAACTGATCGTTGTTACATCACGCTAGCTCAAGCTTTGGGGATGTCCCTAGGGGGAGCCCCTGCTGGTCCTGCAGGAACAGGAAAAACTGGTAATTTTGTATAGCTAAAGATTTAGTACATTCATTGTATTCTCTTGTGATAGAAACAACAAAAGACATGGGCAAGGCACTTGGCAAATATGTTGTAGTGTTCAACTGTTCTGATCAGATGGACTTCAGAGGACTGGGTCGTATTTACAAGGGCTTGGCTCAGTCAGGGACTTGGGGATGTTTTGATGAGTTCAACCGCATTGAGTTGCCGGTACTGTCAGTAGCAGCTCAGCAGATTGCTATTGTGCTCCAGTGTAAGAAGGAGAGGAAATCACAGTTTGTGTTTATGGACGGCGATATTGTTGACATGAACATGGAGTTTGGAATATTTCTCACCATGGTAAGTGGGTGTGGCTAATGATATTGCACCAACATTTAGCCACTCCTCCATTGCTGTAGAATCCAGGTTATGCCGGAAGACAAGAATTACCAGAAAATTTAAAAATCAACTTCCGCACTGTAGCAATGATGGTGCCTGATCGTCAGGTTTGTTTAACAGGGATCATGTGACATTACATGACGTAATCATCATTAGATTATTATCAGAGTTAAACTGGCCAGTTGTGGTTTTATTGAAAACATCATTTTGGCTCGCAAGTTCTTCACCTTGTACAAGTTGTGTGAGGAACAACTTTCTAAACAAGTCCATTATGACTTTGGTCTACGTAACATTCTCTCTGTACTGCGTACACTGGGAGCTGTTAAAAGAAACTGTCCCCAGGTAATTACTTGTGTGGTTTATAATTAGTTATCAAATCACCATGGCAATAGGATTCAGAGGAAACAATTGTCATGCGTGGGCTAAAGGACATGAACTTGTCCAAACTGGTCGATGAAGACGAGCCATTATTTTTATCACTTATAAATGACATGTTTCCCAGCATTGTGCTTGAGAAAGCTGGCTATCAAGACCTCGAAGAAGCCATCGATACAGAGGTGAGTGTTGGCCATTATAGATACTATCATTTCATTGGTGCTTTCAATGTTGTACAGGTTACTAAAGCCGGGCTTATTAATCATCCCAGCTGGTCGCTTAAACTGATTCAGCTGTTTGAAACACAGAGGGTACGTCATGGCATGATGGTACTGGGCCCCAGTGGTGCTGGCAAGACTTGCTGTATCCACAATCTTATGAGAGCAATGGGTGTGTGTGGAGAGCCACATCGTGAGATGAGAATGAACCCTAAGGCCATTACAGCTCCACAGATGTTTGGGCGACTGGATGTTGCTACTAATGACTGGACCGATGGCATCTTCTCGACACTATGGCGACGTACACACAAGGCTAAGAAGGGTGAACACATCTGGCTTTTACTGGATGGGCCAGTGGACACCTTATGGATTGAGAACCTTAACAGTGTGTTGGATGATAACAAGATGTTGACATTAGCTAATGGAGATCGTATTCCTATGGCAACTAATAGCAAGATTGTCTTTGAGCCTCACAATATTGATAATGCTTCTCCTGCAACTGTATCTCGTAATGGTATGGTATATATGAGCTCTTCTGCTCTGGACTGGAGCCCCATTCTGCAAGGTTGGTTGAATCGTAAGGTGGCAGAGAAAAAGATGACATCAACGGAGTCACAGATGTTGAGGGAGTTGTTTGATGGCAGTTTCCTGAAGCTCTATCAATATGCTTCTACAGCACTTGTTGCTAAGATGGAAGTACTGGAGTGTAATTACATTGCCCAGGCGTGCACTCTATTAGAGGGACTGCTGCCAGTGAAGGAGAACGAGAACACTTCTCTTAGTCATTCTCACTTAGAACGCTTGTACATCTTTTGTCTCATGTGGAGTGTTGGAGCAATGCTAGAGCTTGAGGACCGTGCAAAGATGGAGGCATGGTTACGAGAGCACTGTGATGATTTGCACTTACCTAAGTGTGACAGTGGTAGTGGTAGTGGTGACACTATATTTGAGTTTAAGGTGCTATTACATCATGTGATGCAATTGTTTACATGTTCTACTATTTCTAACCAATCAGGTTGCTGACGATGGTAGTTGGGTTCATTGGAACACACAAGTTGAAGAATATGTCTATCCATCGACAAGTACTCCAGTGTACTCAACCATCTTAGTACCAAATGTTGATAATGTTAGAACCGACTTTCTTATCCATACAATTGCTAAACAAGAAAAGGGAGTATTGTTAATTGGAGAACAAGGTACAGCCAAGACTGTGATTATTAAAGGTTACCAGGTGGGCATTAATTAACTATGTTAACCACAATGGCCATTATGCTATATAACAAACAGGGCAAGTTTAATCCTGAGGAGCAACTTAGTAAAGGACTCAACTTTTCATCAGCAACAACACCAGGTCACTTCCAGCGGTCCATTGAGAGTTATGTTGACAAGAGGGTAGGAACAACTTACGGCCCTCCAGCTGGCAAGAAGATGAGCATGTTTATTGATGATATTAATATGCCAGAGATTAATAGCTGGGGAGATCAAACAACCAATGAGATTGTCCGACAGTTGATGGAGATGAAAGGTTTCTACAGCCTAGAGAAGCCAGGAGACTTCACGAACATTGTTGATATTCAGTTCTTAGCAGCCATGATTCACCCTGGTGGGGGTAGGAATGATATACCGAGCAGGTTGAAGAGACAGTTTGTCATCTACAACTGTACCTTACCATCAAATGCCTCTATTGATAAAGTCTTTGGTGTAATTGGCTACGGTTATTTCTGCCCAGAGCGAGGCTTCAACACTGAGATCAGAAAACTTGTAGAAAAATTAGTAGTGTGCACTAGACGATTATGGCAGCTTACTAAGGTTAGTTGATGATGTCATCATTTCATTAAATCATCATTACATCATGTGTTAGATTAAGATGTTACCAACTCCCGCTAAGTTTCACTATGTGTTCAACTTAAGAGATCTGTCTCGTATTTGGGAGGGAATGTTGAATATTACTAGTGAAATTATTGTGTCTGATGATATTTTATTATCACTATGGAAACATGAGTGTATCCGTGTGATAGCTGATCGATTCACAAACTTTGAGGACAAGGAATGGTTTGATTCTACCATTGCTCGAGTTATTGGTGAAGATTTGGGGGAGGAATTTGTTGCTAAGCTACCAGAGGAACCGTATTTTGTGGATTTCTTGAGGTTAGTATATCATACAATATTGTAACCATGGCTACTATGACTAATATAGGGAGCCACCAGAGGCCACTGGTGAAGAAGCTGATGATGAGGAACTAGAAGCTCCTAAGATATATGAACCTGTGAGTAGCCACACCATAATATTGTGGGCTCACGTGATCTCATGTGATCATAGATACCATCTTATCAAGAGCTAGAAGAGAAACTGACCAATTATCTTTTACAATTCAATGAACTTGTGAGAGGAGCTGGAATGGATCTGGTGTTCTTCAAGGATGCTATGGTGCATCTTATTAAGGTGGGAGGGGCTGTGTGATAGTATGATATTAATCATTACCATCACTATCAGGTATCACGTATAATCAGAACAGATCGTGGTAATGCATTGCTGGTAGGAGTGGGTGGATCAGGAAAACAGAGTCTAACACGATTGGCTTCGTTTATTGCTGGTTACAAGACATTCCAAATAACGCTCACCAGAACTTACAACAGCAACAATCTAATGGATGACTTGAAATATTTGTACCGTGTTGCTGGGTTACAGGGAAAGGGTATTTCATTCATCTTCACTGATCAAGAAATCAAAGACGAAGGTTTTCTGGAGTATCTTAATAATGTGTTATCTTCTGGAGAGGTTAGTGAATTTAAAAACATGATTTGATTGGTTAGTTATTTCATACAGGTATCTAATTTATTTGCTCGTGATGAAATTGATGAGATCTGCTCAGAGTTGATACCTGTGATGAAGAAGGAATTCCCTCGGAGACCCCCTACTCCAGAGAATCTTTACGATTACTTCATTTCAAGAGCTAAACAGAATCTTCATGTTGTGCTCTGCTTTTCTCCGGTGGGGGAGAAGTTTAGAGCAAGGAGTTTAAAGTTTCCCGGTCTGATCAGTGGTTGTACTATGGACTGGTTCAGTCGGTGGCCTAAAGATGCATTAATTGCTGTAGCTCAACATTTTCTCTCTGACTTTAACATCACCTGCACTGCAGAGGTGAAGCAAGAAGTTGTCAAGGCAATGGGTGTATTCCAAGATTTTGTAGCAGAATCTTGCATTAACTATTTTGAGCGTTATCGGTAAGCTTTGTTACTATATTTAGAATGCACATAATAATATATTGCACATATATTTACTATAATATTTATTTTGGTGTGTTCCTTATGTAGACGTTCAACACATGTTACTCCCAAGTCCTACCTATCCTTTATCAGTGGATACAAAGCAATTTACACAGAGAAGAGTAAACAAATTGGAGAATTAGCTAACAGAATGAACAGTGGTCTGGATAAGCTGGTAGAGGCCAGTGAGAGTGTTAGCAGGTTGTCTTTGGAACTGGTTGACAAGGAAAAAGAACTTGAAGTGGCTTCTGTTGAAGCTGACAAAGTAAATGATCATGCTGTAATGTAACTATACAGGTTATCGTTACCACAGGTACTAGCAATAGTTGCAGTGAAGGCTCAAGCAGCTGAGAAAGTTAAAGCTGAAGTACAGAAAGTGAAAGATAAAGCACAAGCTCTTGTTGACGCCATCAGTGCTGATAAAGCTGTTGCAGAAGGGAAACTTAAAGCTGCTCGGCCTGCACTAGAACAAGCTGAAGCTGCACTTAACACTATTAAACCAGCTCACATAGCAACCGTTCGAAAGCTGGCTAAACCACCTCACCTTATCATGAGGATCATGGATTGTGTACTGTTACTATTTCAGCGTCGCGTAGATGGAGTGACAGCTGACAAGGATCGACCATGTTGTTCTCCCTCATGGGGAGAATCATTAAAGTTAATGAGTCAGACTGGTTTTCTCCAAGGATTGCAGGGCTTTAATAAGGATAGCATCAATGAAGAAACCGTAGAGTTGGTGAAGCCATATTTTGACATGGAAGATTACACTTTGGAATCTGCTAAGAGAGTGAGTATAAACCCTCCAATCTGATTGGATGTAATATTGATAATATCTGTACAGGTGTGTGGTGATGTTGCTGGGTTGTGCTCATGGACTAAAGCAATGTCTTCCTTCTATTCAGTCAATAAAGAAGTGCTACCACTCAAAGCAAACCTTGCCATACAAGAGGGTAGGCTAGGCAAGGCCAATGCTGAGTTAGCGGTAGCTCAAGCACAACTTGATGAGAAGGAAAATGAACTAAATGTGGTCAAGACACAATATGAGGCTGCCATGACTAAGAAGCAGCAGTTGATGGGTTAGTTCAAACATTTTAGTAACATTAGTCTCAGTGATATGATTGGCTACAGATGATGCTGACACATGTCGACGTAAGATGAATGCTGCAACAGCCTTGATCGATGGATTAGGAGGAGAGAAGGAACGATGGACGCTCCAGAGTAAAGAATTTGAAGAGCAAATTAAACGGTAGAATTTGTGACAGCAAAATTTACACTACAGTTTTCATATATTTCTTGTAGGTTAGTTGGAGATGTGTTGCTAGGCTCAGCATTCTTATCATACGCTGGTCCATTCAACCAAGAGTTCAGATCTGTTCTCCTTGATCAGTGGAAAAATGAACTAAAGATAAGAAATGTTCCTTATACTGCCTCTATTGTTCTGACTGAACTGTTGACCACACCCATTATCGTAAGTCAATTTGATTGGTTCCAATATGTAGTAACAATGGTTTGTTGAGCAGATTGGAGAATGGAATCTTCAAGGTCTTCCAAATGATGATCTATCCGTACAAAATGGCATCATTGTTACCAAGGCAACACGATATCCCCTATTGATAGATCCACAAGGACAGGGTAAGAACTGGATCAAGAACAGAGAGAGCAGTTCTAGCCTGAAGATCACATCACTGAATAACAAATACTTCAGACAACACTTAGAGGATTGCCTGTCCCTGGGGACTCCCCTACTAATAGAAGACGTGGGAGAGGAACTAGATCCTGCACTCGATAATGTACTGGAAAAAAATTTCATAAAGTCTGGCAGCATGTTAAAGGTATGTATGCTTTGGTAATATTAATGTGAATTACTGTCAGTAATTCCTCCAGGTTAAAGTTGGAGATAAAGAGATTGATGTAATGAAAGGTTTTATGCTCTACATTACTACAAAGTTACCTAATCCTTACTACACACCTGAGATCAGTGCCAGGACTGCTATGGTTGACTTCACTGTCACCATCCGAGGCTTAGAGGACCAATTGTTGGGTAGAGTAATCCTCACTGAGAAACAAGAATTGGAGAGTGAGCGTGTGAAATTATTGGAGGACATTACTGCTAATAAAAGAAAGATGAAGGAACTTGAGGATAATCTGCTGTACCGTCTCACCAGTACTAAAGGTTCACTGGTTGATGATGAGTCACTTATCTCCGTGCTGCGTACTACCAAAACAACTGCAGAAGAAGTGACAGAAAAGTTACGAGTTGCTGCGGAGACTGAGATTAAGATCAATTCTGCAAGAGAAGAATTTCGACCAGTTGCTACACGTGGTTCAATCCTCTACTTCTTGATAGTTGAGATGTCATTGGTAAATCCAATGTACCAAACATCACTGGCGCAGTTTCTTGGTGTGTTCGACATATCAATGTCGCGTTCTCCCAAATCTCCCATCACATCAAAGAGGATCCAATCAATAATAGAATATTTGACATTTGCTGTATTCAAGTACACTTCACGCGGCCTGTATGAGGAGCATAGGTTACTATTCACGTTATTGCTGACCCTAAAGATTGATCTTCAGAGAGGACATGTAAAACATCAGGAGTTTCAGGGTCTCATCAAAGGTGGCGCTGCATTGGACCTGAAGGCTTGCCCCACTAAAGCTTGCAAGTGGATCACCGATATGACATGGTTGAATCTTGTTGAACTCAGCAAACTACCACAGTTTGCGGACATCTTGGCTCAGGTAGCTCGAAATGATAAGTCATGGAAGGCATGGTATGATAGTCCAGCTCCTGAGGAAGCACCTATTCCTGATGGTTACAATAATTCACTGGATACCTTCAGGAAATTGCTATTGATCAGGTGATTTGCGTTGTAGTGTTAACATGAAATCATGTGATGTCACATGATAGGTCATGGTGTCCTGATCGAGTATTGCCTCAGGCGCGTAAATACATAGCAGAAGCCATGGGAGTACAATATGCCGAGGGTGTGATCCTTGACATACATGGAATGTGGGAAGAAGCTAATTCACGAGTACCCATGATTGGACTGTTATCACTGGGTTCTGACCCCACTAATAATATTGAGACCCTTGCTAGGAAGCTTGGACTAGGTGAGTGACTGTAATGAAGTACAATTGTAATTGAATGTTGCATATAGAGATAAGAGTTGTCTCAATGGGACAAGGTCAAGAGGTCCATGCCAGAAGGCTGTTACAACAGGGACAGCAAACTGTCAGTGATCATGTGATCAACTGTTATGATGTCATTGTTTCTGCAGGGTGGTTGGGTGTTGCTGCAGAATTGCCATCTGTGTCTGGACTTCCTTGATGAACTATTGGCCTCTGTGTTGGAGACAGAACAAGTTCATGAGTCATTCAACTTGTGGATTACCACTGAAGTGCATGTCAACTTTCCTATCAACCTGCTTCAAGCCAGTATCAAGTTCACTAATGAACCTCCTCAAGGTGTTAGGGCTGGCCTCAAAAGAACATACACTAATATCTCACAGGATCAACTTGATATTAGTAATCTTCCCCAGTGGAAGCCAATGTTGTATGGAGTAGCCTTTATACACACCACAGTACAGGTAAGTGGGTGGGGCTGGCATTAAATGTTGTAGCTACCAACACTACAGGAAAGACGCAAGTTCGGTCCACTGGGCTGGAATATCCCGTATGAGTTCAACCAGGGTGACTTAAATGCTATGATTCAGTTTGTACAAAATCATCTTGATGACATGGACCTTAAGAAGGTACATATGTTACAATGATACAGTGTAAGGACCATGCCATGCGTAACCTGATGTTGTATGGTATTAGGGTGTGTCCTGGCCAGCGGTCAGATATATGCTGGGTGAGGTACATTATGGCGGTAGAGTGACCGATGATTTTGATAAAAGATTACTGAACACTTATGCTAAGGTGAGCTTGTGTTGCCATGGTAATCCTTACACATGATATGACATCAATTAGACTTGGTTTGGAGAACACATGTTCCAGTCCGCGTTCCGATTCTACAAAGGTTATATTATTCCTGTACTGAAAACCACTACTGATTATCTTGAGAATATTGAGAAATTGTCACTCATTGACACTCCCGAGGTGTTTGGACTCCATCCCAATGCTGATATCACGTGAGCAATCATGTTGCTCACATGATTAAAGTAATATAGTGGATTAACAGGTACCAGAGCACCACAGCCAAGAAATGTCTGGATGAGATAGTCAATATTCAGCCAAAGGATAGTGCGGCTGGAGGAGGAGAAACAAGAGAGAGTATTGTGAGGAGACAAGCTGATGACATGTTGAGTAAACTGCCTCCAGACTATATCCCTCATGAGGTACCTTACCCCAGCTGTTATATACTACTGTAAATTAGGGCTGAAATTTAGGGTTCGAATAGTTTGAATGGCAAAGCAAGCGAATATCCGAATAGTTTGAATAAGATTAAAATTCACAGAAATACAATTCATTTAATTACTGAAATACCTTTAAATTTATATTTAATTACACAGGAATTAATGCAGAAAATTTATTCACTGTACATCCAAATACTCTCTTGGTATTCAAATACATATGCAACCGAGCGAATATCCGAATGAATTGAGTATTTGTTTCAGCTCTACTGTAAATGATACCGTATAGCTCCAAATTTTTGTGGTTGAAAATTTCATGATCTGGCTGATTTTTGTGATCCATCATTATTTTGTGATTTTGAAGTGCGAAGCCCTGTACTTAAGGGTGGTGTAAGGAAATTTTTGTGATTTCTGTGTAATTCACGAAAATCACGAAAATATTCGATCACGAAAATTTGGAGCTATACGGTAAAAGTTTCAAGGGATGTTTGATGGCTTACCATTTAGATATAATTTTACAGTTTAAGATTTTCTTTGTTATTAAGGCAAAGTGTTTATTGTGTAGTGTTTTTTAAAACTTTCATAGATATTATTACAGTGTATATAGATATTTAGTACCAGTGGTTGTTATATTAGAGAGTGTTAATACACACATAAAAGTGCATATTCTCCTAATAGATTGCCTTTGTCATCAAACCATGAGACATTGTGTGTGTTCATTAGCTAGCAGCTTGAAAGTTAATACACTGTGTTGTCACCATCAGGTCAAGGCAAAGCTGCAGGCTATGGGAGCACTAGCTCCAATGAACATATTCCTGAGACAAGAGATTGATCGTATGCAGAGGGTCATCTCTATAGTGCGTATTACATTACAAGATCTTAAGTTAGCCATCGACGGTACCATCATCATGAGTGAGGTGAGTATGAGAATAATATGTACATGAATAGTTACATGTTATTGCAGAACTTACGGAATGCTCTGGATTCAATGTACGATGCTAGAGTACCGGCATTATGGAAGAAGGTAAGAGTCATGGTTTTGATAGTTTAGTGTTATCTTCTTTATTAGGTGTCTTGGGAGTCTACCACTATTGGCTTCTGGTTTACTGAGTTACTGGAGAGGAACGCTCAGTTTCACAGCTGGTGTTTCCAAGGTAGACCTAAAGTATTTTGGATGACGGGCTTCTTCAACCCTCAAGGCTTCCTCACAGCCATGAGACAAGAGGTCACCAGAGCTCACAAGGGGTGGGCATTGGACAGTGTGGTGTTGCAAAATGAGGTCACTAAGATGACCCATGATGACATCATCGATGCACCTAATGAAGGAGTATATGTTTATGGCTTGTATCTTGATGGTGCTGGTTGGGATAAAAAATCTTCACGGCTGGTTGAACCAGTGCCTAAAGTATTATTTACTCCATTGCCGGTGGTCCATATTTCAGCTGGTACAGCAAGTATGGCTAGTGATCCTCGACTATACCAATGCCCTGTGTACAAAAAGCCGTGTCGTACTGACCTCACTTATGTGACGACACTGTACCTCAAGACTGCCCAAAACCCGGATCACTGGATTTTAAGGGGTGTGGCACTCTTGTGTGACATTAAATGATGTCAACCCTGTCACTTAATTGTTCCTGTTGAGAATATATTTAATGTGAAAACAGATCAGCATATTTGTTTCTATTTTTGTTTGATTTGTAACCCCTTTACTTTTTTACATGTAATTATTACATACAGGTAAATATATTTCTAAATCCGCTAGACTAATATACCGGTAATAATTTTGATGTGTTCGAAAGAGGAGGCGCCGTTTATTCGATCTTTGCTGGAATTCAGTAACAATGTCGCAGAAACAAATTATTATGATTTTGTAACCGATAGCGAGTTAAGCTTTACTAGTGGATGGGAAAACGTTCGTCCCCGAGCGATTTATCGATCAAACAGATGTAACGGACGTCGAAAAGTAAAGGTGGCGTCATCGCCTGCAACGAGAATACGTCAAGATGTTAATAACAAATCCTCGAAAAGTACTCACGTGATGAGAGGTACTTTGGACGACAGTTGGAACTACCATTACCCCACCACGAATAGTATAAGCAATACAGTGGCAGCACGTGATGACAAAATACAAGAAATAACTGAAGACGTTGTTAAAGAGACCAATAGTAATGATCAGTGGGAACAGATTCATGTACAGAAGCTAAGAGACGCCATTGCAGCTCTTGTGAAGAAAGATCATTTATCATTACAAGCAAATGAACAAGTAGGAGTATCAACACACCCAAGTGACAAATATTCCTACAGGTGGGGTGTAGAGAAGCCCAAGATTTCCACAACACAACTCAAAGACAAGGAGAGAAGAGTGACGACAATTCCTCACAAAGTATCGTTTGACTGTAATGCCTCATCACAGCTACTCAATGTACGCCAGTTACCAGTAGCAACATGGAGAGCAAACCACCACACGGTCAGTCGTCATAAAGTGTTAGACCCAACAATACGTTATGAACTATCTCAACTTGTACAATCACAACTGTACAGCCAACTAGTAGTAGAACAACACAGTGTCAATAATCAGCTACTGAAGGTATCTAGTGCTCTATTATTGCCATCATCTTCAGCTACTCAACACAATGAACTACAGGGTAGTCACTCTTACCCTAACATTAGCACCAGTGGCTCTTTCAACAACACACCTGCTACACTACATAAGCTTTCGTTACCTAAAAAGTTTTAAACCACTTCACAGTTCACAGTAACAATTGTAATTAAGCAATTTGCATTTTATACATTTCTTATAAAAATATAAATTAAATAAAATATACAATTTCAGGATACTTCTGTTGCTGGTGGCCAGAAATAGTTTTTAAGAGCACTCTGTATCCTTGATAATGGGGAGACCACTGATTCCTTCACTGGTTTAGTGACAACATTTTTAACATCTCTACTGGCAAACTGTGCTTGTAACCAGTCCAATCCTTCATATAGTCCTTCATCAGTTGTAGCAACACAACCTTGTACATCTGTACAATACAATAAACCTCCCTCACTATACAATAATGCTCTGTTAACAATCAGTGTACAGTCTCAGAGCTCTTAGGTACTCAAAGTATTAAAGTATTTAATACCAATACCCACAATGCATAACTTTTATAGAGTTTATCCAACTAAACATATATAGGTATCACCAGGGGTCCGCAACAGGGGTGAAATCTTGGAGGCGGTCACTGAAATCTCAATTGAAATCCGAGATCCGAAATATCAAGCCATATATTTTTCCAATTTTCTCCGATTCACTGAGACCTTGAAATCTCAGTGAAATCCGGAGATCTTGAAATCTTGGAGGACGCTTTGCTCTGTTGCTGACCCCTCGGGTATCACGTAGTATTCTTATTAAGATTATTGTATACACTTGATACCTTACACAGTTGTAATACAAGAATATCCAATATGGACACACAACCTTTATATTTTAGCTGTCAAAATAGAACTGCCACCCTAGGCATTTCATAATGTTTAAAGCTTGCAGCTATTTCAGCTTCACCTAACATGCCAGCTATGCAGTCTGGAGCAGCCAACCGTTTATGGGACCTTAAGCTTCTGCAAAAAGTGCATCAAATGGTCAGCCATAGCAGACTACCTCAAGCTATGGAACTTTTCATCAGCCCCACACTTTTGAGCTGTTGCATCACATGAGCAATAATACTACCACACACACAAAATAGTCTAGAGATACTGTGTGTACACAGTACAGATTGTTTACAATATCATCATTACTTACGCCATGGAATATTCAGTGATTCAAGCTTCAGATGAGATTTCACTTCAGTGATGGTCATAGCTGTTGAGAGATCTTGCTTGTTAGCAAACACTAGCAACAACGAATTCTTCAGATCTTCATCGCCACATAATCTATGTATCTCATCATGACACTCAGTAATCCTGTCATGATCAGCACTGTCAATGACAAACACTACAGCGTCACAGTCCTTAGTGTAATGTCTCCACAATGGCCGCTATATGGACACCAATGTTAATGGAAGTTAAGACTTCACAGAATTGACCTACAATTCCATCTCTTCCACTGACATCCCACGTGGTAAAGTTTATTCCATTATACTCTACAGTCTCTACATTAAATCCTACACGGTAGTTGTAAAGTGTGCAGTTGCAAGTGCACCAGATGGAAGTGAATGCTATTACAGTTAGCACTGCACCCCCTACAGTAGCTGCAAATTCATGTAACTTGGAAGAGGATTCTCAGCCAGTTAATGCTAGTCTCGCGTTGCCAGACCTCTTTTTTCTTTCATATTTGTATCACATAACGTAAAAGAAAAACGTGGTCAGGCATCGTGAGCCCGAGGGCTAGAAACTCGAAGTGAAGCGTGAAGGGGTATAACGTTGTGCGGGATGAAGGAGTATGCATTGTATATACTCACCAATTGTAGGAATAGTTGTTACTATCTCTCCAAGCTTTAGTTTGTATAGTATCGTAGTCTTCCCAGCAGCGTCCAATCCTGTAAGTATAATCCTCAATATAATCATAGATTATAGGGGGTACGATATGATCTATGGTATAATAATTATATCGACAATGACAGAAGTCCATACTATCTACAGTACAACATAAACATAAACTACACTACTCACCACACATCAAAATACGAACTTCTTTATTTTTATAGAAAAACGCTAGAAATCGGCTCGACAACGATCCACCCATCATCCAGTTAGAAATTTTATAGGGGCGCCTAAGTTAATCACGTGACCTCCACACCATGCAACTAGTCTCGCAAGCCAGACCACAATTTACGCGCAGGGCCTTATCGATTAGAGATGATAAGCGGGCGCTTATCATCTCTAATCGATAAGGCCCTGCGCGTAAATTGTGGTCTGGCTTGCGAGACTAACCATGCAACCATGACAATACATGATGCAACAATGATAATACATGATGCAACAATGATAATACATGATGCAACAAATCATATCAAGAGTTAATAATATAATATAGAGGAGAGTATCCTACTCCCATATACCCCTGTAGAAGAGCGTAGCGTAAAGTGATGACGTAACATTCCGAATTCATCCGTTTCTTCCTGTATAACGAGTGACGTCAACAACTGAACATGGTATCGTTAAAATCGATTATGCTCGATGGTTTAGCGCACAGCTTAAGTTCAGATTATCAGGCTAGTTATTTATATGGTTTGCACCACGTAACTAACCCAGTACTAACTTGAAAGAGAAACGCCGTAAGTCATCGCGTAGTACGAGTTTTTGTATCGTTACTATGGCGTCGCGTGCGCTAATTCATTGTTGCTACTGACATTTTTGGGGCTTCACAAACGTCATAACACAAGAACAAGTGTCGTTACGTCATCACTTTACGCTACGCTCTTCTACAGGGGTATTGGGGAGTAGGATACTCTCCTCTATATATATATTATTAACTCTTGATCATATAAACTAGCCTTAAGGATTACTCTAGTCTGCCCAATTTTATGTGATATTCACTAGAGCATAAAAATAAGTGTGTAAGTGTATACAACAACATGTCAATGACTCCTATGTGTGCAGTGTATGTATGATGTCAGTTCATTTTTGATGTCTACTTCTTGAACGACTCCTTGAACGACTGCGATGTTTGCTCCTTGAACGACTGCGATGTCTACTGGTAGACCGCTGTTTCCTTCTCTTCTCTCTTTCTTCTTCTCTAGCTTTCCTCCTCTTCTCCCTTTCTTCTTGTTCTAATTTCTCTGCAATATTTTAACATTTCAATGCTACAATGAAGTCCTACCAGTGGCATATGACCACTACCGTACAGTAGGAACTATGATGGTGTTGTAATATGGAGGAGTGACAATTTTAACTTTGGCAGATTCTGGAGGCCTAAATATATTAGCCAATGCTTCATGCACAATTGTGAGTGAATATTTACTTTTGGCTGCCAAACTGCCACATTAAATTCCATGCCAAATTCCGACTATACAGTACACAACTGAACAGTGTACATACTACCTTTCTCTTCTCGATCTTTTTGTCTTTGCTCTCTTCGCTGTCTTCTCAATTCTTCATCAGCTTTAATGGCAGCTAGGCGTTTCTCACCCTATGACAATACTATCACTGTAACTGTTAGCAACCCTAACTACCCTTACTTCTTCAGTAGTGAGAGGTAACCAATAGATCTGTGGGGTTGCTATGGTTTTCTTGAACAGCTCATCCAGTCTGTTGACGGCTGACTTGTTATCAGCCTCTTGTGCAACAGCCCCGCCCTCTTTTGCTGTTGGAGTGGTTGTTGTTGCTGGCTCCTCTACTTGCATGGCTTCTTCCTTAACAACAGCTGCTATATCAGAGCAGCTGATAATACATTAATGTGACAACAGGAGTTGTTTACTTTGTTTTGTTCTCTCTTCTACTTTAGGAACATGTTTCTCTTTAACAGTATCACTTTTAGTGATTACTATGTCACTGCGGTCCATAGCAACAGTACTAGTAATTGTCAGCACTCCACCAGTTTCTGTCAATACCTGTATGGTGAGCAGCATTAAGAATAATGATAGTACAACTTGAGAATGATTTTACCTAATCAGTAAAATAAGTTACCATATTGTGGGTAAGGTTGGCAGGAAAAATGATCATAACACAAAACACTGACCTCACACATTACTCACCTCTTCCTCATTACTGAAATCAACATTGATTACTTTAGGATTAGTGACGGGCCATCTCACACCATCTAGCCTGTTACGTGTTGCCATGGCAGCATCTACACTTTCATACTGTAACATACACAGACATACAAACAGACAGATGAACAGTTAAATTGCTAACCACAGCAAAACAGTGGCTCTTAATTTTATTAATCCAAAATCCATCAGTTACTAACTTCCCGTCCTCACTCAATAGCTCCTTCAGCTGAGAGAGGGCAAATGGCCTCACAAGATTAGTAACGTGCAAGATACAAGATGGCGGATTACGATTGTTCAGTGGTGATCGTACTCTTATAGGCTGATTGTAATCTACAATGACTATAAAATAAAATACCATAATCGAATAATTCATATGAGTACATGTAAATTGACATTATGGGTAATATTATCACATTACAGTAAATTCTCTTTCTACAGTTACACAATGTCTCATACAAGTAGATGTAAGACATCACTAATGATTTCCTGCCTCATGGCTATGGATGGCCTACAGTTTACTATGTATAGTTGGCCTATTTCATTACTGACACTAGGTCACATACTAACACTCCTACATACATTTAAAACTAGTATATATACATACGTACATACATGTACAAGGGGCATGATTTATATCGTCATTATAATTTCTAATATCCACCCATAC
This sequence comes from Spongia lamella, assembly GCA_963930835.1. NCBI lineage: Eukaryota > Metazoa > Porifera > Demospongiae > Dictyoceratida > Spongiidae > Spongia > Spongia lamella. The sequence goes on from OZ005754.1 coordinate 144,058, forward strand.
TCTGAGACATTTTACAATCTTCCCCACCCCCCACCCCATGCGATGACATACAGGCATGGTAACCAGCTCATATACAAAAGCTCTTCAGTGGAGATGACAAGCAGTACATGCGGCCATTCTACCGACCGATAGTGTCACATTAATTGTATCCATTACGTGTAGTCTCTTCAATTGACGCACATTACCTGCAGTAAACAATAACAACAACAGCAATAATAATAATAATAATAATAATAATTATCAACCAAGTACTAAGTAATAATAATAATAATAATAATAATAATAATAACATTGTACCATGCATGCACCATGTATGTTATTATTAAGGCTCAAACAGATGGTTGAATATTCAGATTAATATTCATTTTACCATTATTCGTATTCAAAATAGTCAACCAAATATTCATTTACTGTTTACAGTGAGAATTTTTGGGTACTTTGGTTTAAACGGATAGCACACTGTACATAATAATCAATGTTTAACGTCAAGATTTCAGAGTAATTTGCCTTCATTATAGGCACTATGAGTGAGATAGGAGTCATAAATTGACTGAAAGTAGTATCATTTTACCACTTTTATATGTAAAAGAATATTCGGACTATTCATTTGAAAATTAAAGAATATTCGAATATCAAAATATACTATTCGTTTGAACCCTAGTTACAATAAAAACTCTGACTGTATAATTAGATACCGTAAAACGGGAAACTTTTACGAAGGGAAAATTTGACAAATCCTCACTTCAACAGTTTTGACGAAATAAACTTTGACGAATTGCTTGACATCTCTCTATTGCTTAACATTATAAAGGCACTTATTTGGCTATATTGATTGGTTAAACTTTGGCGAATCCACTCTGATTCGTCAAATTCGTCAACTTTTCCCTTCGTAAAAGTTTCCCGTTGTACAGTATACTCTTTTATTTGCAGTGTTATTATATTATCAGTAATGAATTAGCAGATACTGATGGACAAGAATGCACCTCCCACTCCTTTAAATGTTAATAACACGACAGTAAGTCCAAATGATAAAATAAAATCTTATACCATTGTGTTGTTTCATCTACTAAGGTAGCATTGTCATCCATTGCTTCACTAATCACACAATACCTTACTACGAGTATTACACTATCTTACCTTCTTTATTAGGAGTAAGATCACTCTCAGAAACATCTGATGACTTTAATGGCTGTTGTTGTTGCTGCTGCTGTTGTCGCTGCTCCCCATTTTGTTTCTCCCTCAGTCTTATCTCAATCCTCTGTCTTGTCTCTTCTTCAGCCAAACGTAACCTCTCCTGTTCTCCCGTGCTATCCTCTGTACCTACTGTTAGTAATAACTAAACAAAAACATCCTGGGTGTAAAAAAAGTGCGAAGCCAATCAGAAGCAGCATTGTAAATAGGTATGTGCGACCAAAAACTTTGATATCAGTTGAGGCCAAAAAGTCACTTATCAAAAATCTTTTTAACTACTTGAATGACATACAATAGTTTATAGCATATTACAACTATGATTGGCTTTGTCACTTGGCCACCTTTATACAAAAAAAGTGGCCAAGTGACAAAGCCAATCATAGTTGTGAAAATATGCTATAAACTATTGTATGTCATTCAAGTAGTTAAAAAGACTTTTGATAAGTGAATTCTTGGCCTCAACTGATCAAAGTTTTTGGTCGCACATACCTGTTTGCAATGCTGCTTCTGATTGGCCTCGCACTTTTTTTATACCCAGGGTGTTTTTTTGTTTAGCATATCACTACTTTTTGGAAGTATAAACAGATGTTATTACTAGCAAGCAGCAGAGAAGTACTGCATGAGCATAACTGGTACTTGCTTAGCACACAATATTGTAAATTAAAGCTTAATTTGAAAAATTCAGCCCCACAATTTTTAAAAACTTTCACTACAGAGTGATACATTAATATAGATTGTGTGTCTGAAGTTTTATACAAATCATTCGAAAGGGGTCCAAGTTATGGAAACTATCAACCTGTAGTGTAATAGCCCTTCTCAAATGTTTACTTCAGACTGATAATAGTATGACAGGTAGAGCATACATGGGAGAAATTCTGATACAAATTTGGCTGAAATCCATGAAGAAATGAGTGAGTTATTAGACAAACAAGTGAATATACAAAAAGACAGTTTGAAAAAAACTTTCGGGGTTCACGCAAGCTCCCGCAAGCCCACGAAAAAAGTGTGCGATGAAAATGAAAGAAAAAAAGAAAAAACAAAACAAAACAAAAAAGAACAAAAAAAACAATGACTGCCGCATAAAAGTTTTTGTGGTGAAAGGAAGGACTTTGTAAGGCCGTATCAGAAGAATGGCCCAACCGATTTCGATGAACTTCAGGTTATTGATTCTTCAAACAATGAAGGTACTAATTCACTAGTTACCGGGCGAATCGGGCGGGAAAGGATGGTTCATCATGTGTAGTCGCACAACGAGCGCCATAAAACTTGCAATGGCTGGTACTTAGGAAAGGTGACACCGATTTCCTCCATTCTCAGTTAGTTGATTCTATATAGTAAGAACGTTCTGAGTCTATAATAACTAAGCGATAGCTTTCATGGCAGCTTAGCTGGAGCGTTTGCAAATTTGAGGGTGGTGCTACGTGTAAATAATTCATTCAGTGGTCGCGTTGCTGCGCTTCTTCTTGGCTTCATGACTCAGTCTTGATAACCACCAACAACTGTTGACTGGCTTGTGATTTAACACTCTATACTCTGCACACACACACACACACACACACACACACACACACACACACACACACACACACACACACACACACACACACACACACACACACACACACACACACACACACACACACACACACACACACACACACACACACACACACACACACTACACACTACACATACGCACACACTACACTCACACACACACATACAATAATATTAACATACTCACACAATTTATATCATATACCACCTGATTATATACGTACCTGTTGTCATAGTAACTGTCTTTACATCTTCATCAGGCTTAGTAACAGGATCATGTGATGCAGTAGAGGAATCAGGGAACACATCATCAACTGTATCACCAGTAACCTCCTTAGTTACTGAGTCTGGTATAATCTTCTATTTAATAGCACAACAATACATTACATGATACAGTTACTATAGTACCTTCAACACATCTGAACTAATGGTAGTGGCTGATGATTTTGATGATGACGACTTCCATTTTCTCTTCCGTTCAGAACTACTCCCTGTAGTACCCCCTGACCCTAGACCAGCAAGGGAAATCAGTACTCTTGTTATGTCAAAAATCTATTAACCTATAATTATACTGTTGTGTTTGCATGTAACCTTGTAAGTGTATTTTCCGCTTCTTTACTGAAGGGCTGTCAACTTCACCCTACATCGGAGACCAGTCACCATAGTAACACACTACAAGCTTCAAATGCTTACTTGTTCATCGGTTGTACTGGAAGGTAATTCACCTGACTTCTTGCTCACATGATCCTTGGACTGTTCCTCTATCTTGAAATCATCTTCATCAACAGTATGGACTAACAGGTCATCCATCTCCATGGAAACCTCTGCTGAACCACCTTCAGTTGTAGGCTTAACAGCCTCTGGTTGATCTGGTGTAGTATTCTTCACCTCTTCACCTTCCTTCTCTGTTACTTCTTTATCCTGTACATCACCTTGGTTATTTCTTATTGGCTCAGTTACTTTATCATCTTGAGTATGAGCAGCCATTGGAGCTGTTGACTCCTGTGTGGTTGAAATTATAGTATCTTTCTCTTTACTATCATCAACTTTCTCTTTACTATCAACAACTTTCTCTTTACTATCATCAACTCTCTTCTCTTTATTATCATCAACTTTCTCTTTACTATCATCAACTCTCTTCTCTTTATTATCATCAACTTTATCAGTTTCTCCCTCACTGGGAGCTGTAGTAACACCACTGTCTTTCGCAGTTATGGTAACTGCTTTGTCAGCAGTTGGTTGTTCAGTAGCAAGCTTATTAGTAACAGTAGCTTCATTACTATTACTAGTAACAATAGCAGTGGTTGCTTCACCTCTCTCTTTAGCAAGAGCCTACAATAGGTCAATAATGATAAACAACTCTAGAATAGCAGCATAAGCCACACTGTCATCATACTGAAAATCAATTTTGATACTGTATTTATATGATATGATTCTGAACCCAGCAGTTAAACCACCCTGTTATTTATTTCACCTGAATGATGATATGGGTGCCAGAAGTTAGGAGATAGGCAGTTCTGGAGCTCTTAGCCTTGACTTTGTACCTGAGATTTTTTCCAGTAAGAAGTTGGGTTGGTCAGTCAGTCAGTAAAAATTGGCACAGAGCATTTTATTTGGACCCATACATTTATACAGATGAGGTATGTAATTTCAAGTACAGTGCATGGTTGTATAATTGAAATTCCTATCAATATGGAGTATGTTTATATCACTGATGGCACATTTCACTGCAAACATTACGTGAATCACGTGATCATTTTCATACATAAACAACAATATTGTGATTGTATATTCTAATAGATTAGTGATCACACCAGGATGTGCAAAGTAAGTGACAACATAATCAATATTACACCCATAGTATAATGTACAGTCACGTGTTACTACTCACCTCTTCCAGTCTACGTCGAAGCTCAGATTTTTTACCACTGCTACTGAGGCCTCGCTTTTTAAGCTCTATCTGCAACTGTGCTGATCTCAATGAACGCACATCTATCTGCACCACTGACGACGCCATTTTATCCCGCGTGGCTGTATCACGTGAGATTTAATTAATATTTTGGACGCGTTTAAAGATAGGCGGGATGGAAGACGACAAACGCCTCAGCGCTGATCCAAGCGACTTGGCGTTACTTTCACCTTCCGACTTTGGACCACCAGCATACGCGTCTACGGCGCTTAAGCCTGAAGATGGCAGGAGCAAACAAGATGCTAGTAGCTCAGTGGACGAGTCATTGACGTCAAGGGAAATATTGAGCGGCCTAACTTCTCAGAACAAAACTGCCACGGTCACTAGGTAAGGGATATATAATATATAGGCGCTTGTATACCTCATTGTGGATAGTGAGAAGATAACAGAGTTGCTTGGCTCAATTAAGACAGCACATATGGAAGCTACACACCCATCATCTAATGATATATCATTGGATATCAGTCAAGTCTCCTCTAATCCACCCAGTATCATTACTGATGATTATTCTATGTTGAGTGAGTTGTCATGCACAGTATGTGTGTATAGTCCTCTCCTGATCTGTAAACTATTGCTCATTTCATGGCCGCCATTTTGGTAGTGAACTATATATCTGTATGTTCAATGGAGCAAAGGCCAATTTACATTTATTTCACAAAATGTATGGAGCTAATAAAACTGATGCTAGAACAGAATAATATAATAATTTAGTTGATCACCAAAATGGCAGCCATGAAGCAGACATAAGCAATAGCACAACAAGTCACATTATAATGTGTAATGTAATGGTATGTGTTATGTCATTACTGTTAATGATAAGATTGTGTGTATACTATCATGACCATTGATAATATACAGTCCATACATTATTAATATTTAGTCCATACATTATGTCAATTGAAGGATGAAGAATATTTTGATTTTGTGAACTAAACAATTACTCTGTGTGTGCGTCTGTACATGTGTGCGTGTGTCTGTAGTGTGTGTGTGTGTGTGTGTGTGTGTGTGTGTGTGTGTGTGTGTGTGTGTGTGTGTGTGTGTGTGTGTGTGTGTGTGTGTGTGTGTGTGTGTGTGTGTGTGTGTGTGTGTGTGCATGTAGTATGGAGGTAGAATAAGTATGAGACACTGTAAAGTACAATGTGTGAACATATCATTCACTACAATAAACCTCTACTCACGGTAACTCACCATACTACTATCTCTTATACTATGTACACTCACAGGTTCATCACAGTTCCTGATGCCTGTCATAGCAGCAGCTACTGGGGCTGACAGTGAAGATATTGCTACTATCCCCAGTGGCAGTCCAATGCCCTCAGAGTCACCTGATGCAGTACAACATCTTAGTGACAATACTAGCACTAGTAATCTTACTAGTAACTCTACTGTTAGCTTGAAGAGTAATATCAGTGATCCTACAGATCAAGGGGACACTATCGTTACTGTTGATCATGCTGTTAGTAAACTGGACACCAAACTTGCTGATGTTATTGTTACACAGTCTCACCTTCAGCTGGATGCTGGTGGTGATGAGAACCTATTGCAAATGGATGTGGGTGGGGCTCCAGTTACTCAGTGGTCAGGAGCCATGCCCACAACTGTCACTACCTCACAACTGCCTTCTCAGTATTTTAAAATGTCATCAAATATTTCCACTGCATCAGAGACTGATCAAACACTAGTTGTCCCTGAACAACAAGATGATCATGAATTGTCATCATCACTCTCTTCTCTCATTAGTCAACCTTCACTGCAGCAGCAACTTATTAGTAAAGGATTACAACAACTAAAGTATGGAGTAGAGCCAGTCAGTGTTATTACAACCTTACCTACTACCACTACTACTATTACTACTGTTGCTGATGCTACTAGCATTGCTGGTACCTCTACTGTTTCTGCTTCTGCTACTAATACTCATACTACTACTACTACTACTGCTACTGCCATTACTACTTATGGTTCACTACCTAGTCAAGTTGATGCCAGCTCTCGGCTTCGTTCTACTTCACTGCCATCAATTAATTTAGCCATGTCACTTGAAGACAAGACCCCCAGAGCCTACAGGGTGGGTTCACTCAATAATGTAATGTTAAGGAAACAAGGTGATGGACTGGAGAGTAATATACCAGTAATGTTGACTGCTCCATCAATGATGTCACAATCATTGACTGCTGTTGATGATCAATCCGTGGTAACTAGTAACAGCTCTGTGCTCATGTATGATCGTCCGCTGCTACTAGATGGAGAGAATAGATCTGATGGTAATGATCAGGCTGTGGGTGGGGCTAGAACTGGTGTTTCTAATGTATTGGAGCGGGAGGGAACTCTGGTAGGAGCAGACTCAGATGAGGAAGAAGATGAAAACAGTGTTGGTAGTAGTACACCTAGTGAGACCAATTTTCTAACTGACGACCGACCATATAGTCTTCTTGATCATCAACTACAGTTCAGCCTGTTTGAGCCTAGTAATCTTGATGCTGTTATGGCTAGAGAAAGTTTGCTGTCAAGCCTTAGGCCACCAGTTACTGCCGGACAAGAGAAAATGGTAGATGTTAATCCTTCACTGAGTCAAACCTTACAAATTATTAATAGTCAATCACTTGATACTGCCTCATTGACTATTGCTACCACTCAGTCATGTATTGTCACTACTGTTAGTCCTGCTGTTACAATGGTAACTGCTGCTCCTTCTGCAATGAGACTAAATGTTAGTGTTACAAGATCTGATTTCCTTCATGACACATCAAAACTATCTGAGGTAGAGCGACCTACAGCTGTAGGGTTTACAGAATGGGACAAGTCACCAGTGGTTACCATGACAACAGCTAGTCACAATGATGCAGTTGTATCATCGTCATCATCATTGTTACATGATGTAGTGAAGGTGGCTAGCTCATGTGATATCCTACCTTACCTTGAGCCACAAGGGATAATAGACAGTGAAGAGTCCGATAGCGTTAGTACCACTGAACCCACTATGGACTTTGGTAACAGCTTGGATGGTTTTGACTTACCTCAAGGAGATAACTTTGGTGATGTGAAGGATACTAAGTCCTTCCTTAAAGAACTGGAGCAAGATGAATTGTTGATTGAACAGCAAAATACAACATCTAAGGTAAGTAGAGTACAAGTATATTATTGCTATTCTACAGTTAATACTACAGGTTAATACTCCCAGTATATTGAGTAATTCCTGGGGAATTGTTAGTCCACGAAACACTTCTGAGTTGCCTTCCATTGGTACATACTTTGCTGAGGGCAGTGATGAACTAGGAGAACTGTCTACTAAGTTATCGCCCAGCCAGAGAGTAAGCCTTGTTACTGCTAATTAATAATACATGATGTTGTTATATTAACAGCCTCGTTTCTCTGACACTCATGATGTGGTCAGTCCTGCAGTGACTACTCAGAGTGAAGGATCACTTGATGATAGCACTAGCAGTTACTATAGCAGCAGCAGCAGCAGTAGCTCACATGATCAAGATACTACAATGATCGCTGATCCTACTCTAATAGATAATGGGATGACCGGTCAAATAGACCCTCAGGCTATTGGATCACATGATGCAAAGCTATCTATTATGACATCATTACCGGTGGGAACCATAACACTGACGGACTCTACTTTGTTACTACCAGACTTATCCACTGTCACTATCCCTGCTACAACATCTCAACTGATCTCCATTAATTCCTCTGTCCTTACTCCCCAAACACCGTCGATGGCTCACATGACTGGTGACTTTGATCTTACCTCTGGCTTCAACCCACCCCTAGCCCTCTTCCCTACCACAAGTACTAGTGTGTTATCCATTACTGCACCACGGAGTGGCTTATCATCAAGCAATAACTTAACCATTGAAAAACTCTCGTCATTAAGTAGTGGTAGTAGTTTAACTACTAAGGTATCCAGTGGTAGTGTTGGAGACCTTCTGCCGACTGGTGGCTTAACTATCGGGGGGAGCTTAGCACCGACTAGCAGCTTAACCATTGGAGGGAGTTTATCATCAACCTTAACAGTTGGAGGTGGCCTAACATCAAGCAGCGGCTTAACTACAGGAGGAGGCTTATCATCAAGTAACGGCTTAACTACAGGAGGAGGCTTATCATCAAGTAGCGGCTTAACTACAGGAGGAGGCTTATCAAGTAGTGGCTTAATAACAGGAGGAAGTTTATTATTTACTAGTGTAACAGTTGGAGGAGGCTTATTACCAAGTAGTGGCTTAACAGTTGGAGGGGGTTTGTCATCAAGTGGTAACTTAACAATTGGGGAGGGCTTAACATTAGGAGGCTTGTCGTCAAATGGTGGCTTAACAGCTGAAGGTTTACTGTCTAGTAGAAGCTTAACTATTGGAGGAGGCTTATTGCCAAGTGGTGGTTTAACAATTGGCAGGAGCTTATCATCAAGTAGTGACTTAAATTTTGAAGGCTTATCAACTAGTAGCATTGCAGCAGACCTACCATCAGTAAGTAGTGTAACCATCAGTGATTTACTGTTATTAAACACTGGAGCTTTACTGTCTAGTAGTGGCTTAACTACTGGTGGAGGCTTATCAAGTGGTGGCTTAATTACTGGTGGAGGCTTATCATCAAGTGGTGGCTTAACCTCTGATGGAGTTATAGTGTCAAATGGTAGCTTAACTAACAAAGGTGGCTTACTATCAAATAGGGACCTAGTAACATTAAGCAGTGAGCAGTCAAGTGTCTCCTTAACTGGTATCTTTACATCAGCTGGTGGCATAATATCAGGCGGTAGCTTAACATCAACCTCACCGGTATTTCAACATCTCATCACAACTAGTAGCTTATTAACAAGTAGTGGCTTTACTTTAGGGAGTGGCTTAATGATAAGCAGTGGCTTATCACCATCAAAGGGCAGCTGTTCAGCTGGCAGTGACTTGATGGCAAGAACTGATCTTCATTTACCACCAAGTGGCGGCTTAGTTACTAGTAGTGACTATTCTCCTAGCAGTGGCTTGTTAACAGCTGGTGGCTTAAAACTGAGCAGTGGCTTATCACCAAGTATAACCAGTGAAATAACTCCTACCACACACTATGGCATATCACACAATCAACCACCCACTACATCAACTAGTACGGTAGAGTGGCCGTCCCACGTACAAGCTATCCTGGACTCATCAACTTTTGATGTCAATCAATTCCTCTCGTCTCTACAAACAAACTATAGTCAATTGACACAACAAGTCACTACTGCATTACCAGCAGTGACAGTAAATAATGAAGTGACTAGTAGTGTCGGTAGCTCTGTGTCATCATCCACCAGTGTAGTGACTAGTGATGATGAAGAGTCCATTACTAATGATGTCATCTTGTCATCCCTTAATGATATTGCTGGTACCCTAGTGTCATCCATAGTAACTGCTGCCATAGTAACCTCTACATTAACTACTAGTACTGTTACTACTCCATTGATATCATCCATTTCTCGTACAACTACTGCTCCATCACTTGATCATCTTACCTTCACTACTACTACTACTACTACTACTACAGTATCTACTCAACTACAGTCGACCGTTCCAGTGACCTCCCTCTATACCTCTCCATTGACTACCGGCCTGTACAACTATTCCTACCCATCACTATCATCTGCCCCATATCCTGCCGGACAGTCAAGAACAACACTTCAGTCATCTGTTTCTGCAGTACAAGGAATCCCCTTTACTGGTGGTGTGATCACTACGCTAGCCAGTAGCTCAAGTTTGCATACGTTATCATTGGAGGATCTGGAGAGAGAAACTTCTACCCCAACATTACCTTTTGACCTGTTACCATCTTCTACTATGCACAATAAATCATCATCATCATCATCATCATTGAGCGCAACGTCCTATACTGCTAGTAGTGATGTTATATCATCATCAGGTTACTTGCTCGGTACTAGTAGAAGTGCTCCATTGTCTTCTAAATATTACACACCATTATCTGCTACTGCCAGAGTGAACATAACTCCATCACTACATGTATCATCATCGTCACTACCTAAAACTGTTGACTCATCTTTATTACTATCCAGTCCTAGCAATGTTCGCCGACAAATCTTTCCACCCAGTAATGCTCCAAAGGTCACTTCTAGTAGTAGTTCTGTTAGTAAACAAAATGTTTCCCTAGTCTACTCATCAGCCAATACAGTATCAGAGGATACTGGTAGTATAAAGCAGTTGAAGGCGTTGCACACTCCTAGCAGTGTAATGTTGAGTAAGCCATGTTGTGTTGGCGACTCTGTTCAAACTCACATCCCTATCACAAACTCATGTGAAAGATGGATACAGTGTAAAGCTCAGGTGATCCAGTTGTACAGGGACTCTAAACAGGTACCAGTAAGATTATAATGTGTTGCATACAATGTAGGGCTGAGTGATTGAGACTACTTCATGAATAAGATGATAGTTGTTAGTAATTTTATAGGAAGTTTTATGGCATACCTTGTGGGAAATATGGTGGTGTTTTAGTTTGGTGGATCGGCAAATTTACAAAATTTTAATTTGGTGTAGACCTAAAACATGAGCCAATGCTTCATATACAAAATGTGAAATGATTGATTGGTGGTTTTTTCAAAATCTGTTATACCAAATTATTGCAGTCCCCTGGCATATAAAATGTATTCTGTAGTTGTGACCATTGACAATACTTGTAATCATAATACTCTTGATAATACTTATGAGTCATATAAAATTATACTGAATAAATCCACACAGCCGTAGTATTCCAATATTGTGAATAGTCACTGTGTTTACTATCATGATAACATCAGGTTTATAATGGAATGATATCACTATAATGTATTATTCATGTTGTGCAGGTTTCATCTGAACAGTTCAGTACATTCATGCATCATCCGTGTTGCTATGTTGGTCCACACAAGACAGAGAATTTAAAGATAACATTTGCTCCAGTGGTAGAGGGTCAGTATGAAGCAATACTCAAGATAGAGCCATCTTATATCACTGCTACTAACAATGAAGTGATTGTTGTGGAGAAGATCATCATCAAGGCTATAGCAGAGAAGCCTCAACTATGGCTGAAGCTAGGGGATGAAGGTAGTAGCGACATGCTGTTGTTTGGTGAGGTGGTGGTTGGACACTCAGTCACTGTTACTATGGAATTAGTCAATTATGGACAGGCCGATCTTCCTGTAAGAATGGTCATGTCCACGCCCACACAGCATAGCGGGTGTTTCTCGTTTGACAATGTTCCAGTTCATATACAGTCACCACGGTTACAGCTGTCACCAAACGTTCGACCACGTCAGGTGGTCTCCTTGCTGTTGCCTGGGAAACCATTGAACAGCTCTGCAGAGGTGCACAAGTTATGTGTAACATTTTCAGCTCTATCTGATGCCCACCTTTATTATGGCTCAATACCGCCCAAGCCAGACGAGTGTTCAGCCAGTATTATTGTAGAAGTTGAGGCTACTACGATCGGTGCTCACAATCACTCTATAACCACAATCCCTATGAAGGCATTAATTGGAGTTGTGAAACTGGTCACGCCCACAGGCCTACAGGCAATGTCATTATCTTGTGCTGCCGGGCAATCAGTGAGTAGATCACTACCTTTGAAGAACTCCGGTAATCTTCCCTTCACCGTACTCCTCAATGTCACTGGTGATCATTTCACTGTACAGCCTGATACTCTTAAATTAATGCCTCAACAGGTCAGCCATTATTGTTATTATATACTTATCATTCTATTCCTCTGTAGGAAGCTGAGGTTATTATCGTGTATTCATCAGGTAGCAGTAGTAGTGTTGAGGGGTCACTGAAGATGCTGGTCAGACCAGGAGACAAGTGTTATCAGATTAAACTGAGAGGTAACTCCACTGCAGTGACCAGTAGCAGTAGTGGATCACTGAAGAGTGAAGGACAATTACTCACCAGTGCCCAGACTGTATTCTGGGGTGGAGTACCAGTTGGCTCTACTAAGATGGAGAAGTTCTTTCTTGAGAATGTGTACAAATACAATGTAGAGCTGAGGTTGAGTATTAAGGATAGTCATAATGAGTTTCAGTTACAATCTGAAGCATTAAGCTCATCATATACTTCATCAATGATGATCACTCTACCACCTAAGGTAATGATTACATCATAATGACTTGTTATGACATCATCATACCATATTAGGCCCAGGTTCCAGTACGACTAGTGTTCACACCTTCATCCATGATGTTAAAATGTTCATCAGTTGAACTGTATGATTTAACACACAGTAGAAAGTTTAAGATCAAACTGTACGGTTATGGCGGTACCAGTCATGTTGACATCGTCAATAGTAAGAGATCAGGTGATGCTCATGTGATCAATGTTGGAGAGGTGACTGCCGGAAACAGGAATGTGGCTAAGCTAATTGTGAAGAATTCTGGTCCACGTTCTGCATTCATCAAGGCGATGTGTTACATTGATAATAAAATGACGACTGCGTTGTCATCTCAACATATTAGCTTATCACCTTCAGAGTTTGTGTTACCACCTCATGTTACCAAGGTTACCATCTCATCATAGTGTATTTTGTGCATACCAATACATGTACAACTGTCATTAGTGATATTTAGTGATAGTGAATTGTATGTTCACTGAATTTTACTAAACATATTACTGCGCAGTAGACAAACACATTAAATACAGTGACTACAGTAGCTCGGCATAGGCTAGGGGTGGCGACAAGAGATATTGGTTGCCCCAGGGATGTAAAAAAATGACTATATAAACAATTAAGGCATTACATACTAATAATCATTTAATGAACTCTGAAGTGAAAGATTGTTATTATATTTCGAAGAATTCAGTTCACATATCATCAACTATGCCTGGTATTATTGATACACCACAATGTGAACAATTTGATATGTAATAATTTGTTTGACCGTATTTTGGATAATATATTGTACCGCCTGCACGCAAGAAGTACAAAATTTAAAAAGCATTAGCTATGGCTATATATGGAGCCTTCTGTACATTATGTTAAGATGACTTGAAATGTCACGATAATTGCAGAGATACTTTAGATGTGGTTTATGAGTTAGAGAGCTGTAAAATAATTATGTGTAGATTATAGGCAAAATCTGCTCACATATATTAATACCAGTTATCATTGTGTTGTACTTGTATCAATTGTAATGACGCACTTGTTACAGGAGGTACTGATCATTTATAATGCTAGTCATTCAGATGAGGTCAAATGTCGCTCTAGCTCCAATCAGCTAGCTCATGTGATCCTGTATACCGGAGATGAGGCCATGAGGAGTAGATTAAGAAGGAAGTTGATATCATCCAATCCTTCAAGTTGTGATGTTCCTCTAGTTCAATTATTCTTAAGAGATTTCTCTGAACAATACTTGGCTGAGAGTAATTTAGACTTATCTTCTATATCTTACAAGAAAGAGGAGAGATTATTTGAATATTGTTTACATCAACTCAACATTGTTCTTATTGGTACAGCCAGTGGTCACCATAACAACTACCCACACACCCCTCTAAGAGGACCAATCACATCTCATCATAGCACAGGATCACATGATACACCTAGAATACTCAGTGATAATATGTTCACAATATCTCCTCACAGTGTTGAGAGGTCGGTAACAGAAGAAGCTCCACTGGGGGAGGATGATAGTATGGCCACTGGGTGGAGTGTACAACCAAAAAGAGTTGTACTACCACCACGACCTGAAAGGCTGGGTGAGTTACTAGGCTTATCTTAATAGTGCTTAAATGAATATTTCAGCAAATATTCATACTCAGAAAATTGTATTTGAATATAATTTGGATATTCTTCAAAGTAAATACTGTGAAATGAATTTCTGCAAATTTCATAAGAAAAATTTTGTTTTTGAAAATATAATTTTATTATATCTCTTGCCTATAATTTACAACACCTTGTAAAGTACCTGTTTGATGAATATAATTGAAAATCTTTGTGGACAAAAATTTCAGACTATGTATGATACCAATGACCTGACACGCAAATCAAAAAGAATACTCAAACATTTGTTGTCATTATGGAATGTTTGAATACTAAAATCACTATTCGTTTGAGGATTAGGATATGATACAATGCATCCCTATATGGACATACTGTAAAGCCATAATGTTAGGGGAATACCCCTCATTATATGATCATAGTATACATCATTAGACTATAAGGAGTCATATTAATGAGCAATGTTTACTATGTCTGAACTATTACATGTTGACACAGTCACCATAGTTATGTTGCTGTATCAACTGTTAATATGTCAGTGTACAACACTGTATTTTATATTTCCACAATGAAATAATTGGTAATTCACTAATTATCATGACAATATCCAATGCAACCAGTTCACCTACTTATTCATCCACTAGTCACTGTGTCTGTCGCAATAGAACTGTATTTTATTATTTTACATGAATTTATTTATTATATAAATCAAGGAAATAAATTTGTCATGTAAACATCATCTATGGCTGAAATGACAGTTATAATATAATATAATCTTTGTTGTACGTACTGTATATAGAGTATGTACTATTACTAGTAACATACCAAATAAGGCTTAACTCTATCACTAATATATTAGAGGATACATACAAGGCTAGGATACAGTTACTGAACTACACTGATACATCAATGAGGTGTGTGTCTATTTATATAATATTGAGCTACTATTAATAGTAACATGTTAGATATCAACTATCGTTTGCCAAGACTCACTTAGTGATCACCCCATCACAAGGAGTACTAAAGCGACGGTGAGTGATTATTCTTATTATAGTAGCAATGAATACCATATAAGGTAATAATTAACAGGAGTGATTGCCTCATATTGGTCAGTCCTAGAATTGCAAGTGGCAGCCACACCCACCCTCTTCCATGGGTGGGGCACATCACTGTGCATTGTAATAATGACTCACAGGTAATTAGGATAATTTGTTGTGCATATTCTTATACTTTGGTACAGGTGATACGTGTACAGATAAGAGAAGACATAGAGTTGCAGTCATCTTCAGAGTTGGATACCACTGGGTCTCTATCAGATCATACTAGTCCTGCAGTAGCTGTCAGTAAATCATTATCTTATGCTTCATTCTTGTCAAGTAGACATGTTGTATTCCCTAACACTGCTGTTGGCCATTATTCTGGTGAATGATGTTATCATTGTGATAATAACAGTCTGTGTGTGTGTGTGTGTGTGTGTGTGTGTGTGTGTGTGTGTGTGTGTGTGTGTGTGTGTGTGTGTGTGTGTGTGTGTGTGTGTGTGTGTGTGTGTGTGTGTGTGTGTGTGTGTGTGTGTTAGTGTAGCTAGTGTCAAGAGTGCATGTACAATACAAAGTATATTATGTATGTAGCTATAATATAACACATCATAATGAAACTATTCAGTATCTATACTGAGTGATCACACATCACAGTAATCAGTGAATGATACAGTTTATAGTTTGGTTATGAGTTACAAGGATGATTTACTTTTGATTTGTTTGAGGACAAATTGTAACCATTAATCCCCCATGCTGTGCATAGTGACATAATGTATGAGGGATGGTCAGTAGGTCAAGTTTGCAGGCTGTCCTTACCTCAGCAGTGACCCTACCACCTGTAACCCTTACCTTCAACAGGGCTTCATTTAAGGGGGGCGGGGGGCGCTTGCCCCTTGACAAACTCTCGCGCCCCCCCCCCCCTTAAATTTTAAACAAAAGTTTAGATTAAAGTCTCAAATATACTAACAACAACTGTAATATTGAATGAAATGCATGTGTATGTGTGGGTTACAGTGTGTTTGTACATACATGTGTGTGTGGGTTACAGTCAAGTGACTGATCAGCATAATCTATAGAATGATTATTACTGCTTATGGTGTATTTTGGCAAGTATAGTAGCTGAGAACAACATATACCTGAGAATGTACCAGAAGCAATCTGAAAGAGTCTAAAATACAAAAATTTCCTGGGGGGCATGCCCCCAGCCCCCTAGATACCGTGTGCTTATCAGTTCTTTATACCATCACCCCCCCCCCCCCCTTACTCTCATAAAACCTTATTTTGCCTCCCCCCCCCTTGAGTCATTTCCTAGATGAAGGCCTGCTTCAATTTCAGGTTGGTTGTCCACTAAGCAACTCATCACATGCGCGAATTTAACCAATGAAATGCCAAAGATTAACATTTAAGGATTCTGATTCGTTAAATCCACACGTGATAATTTGTATAGTGGACAAGCAACCCTGAAATCGACTGGTACCACTAGCTATCCAATATTG
The DNA here is from genome assembly GCA_963930835.1 of Spongia lamella. Classification (NCBI taxonomy): domain Eukaryota; kingdom Metazoa; phylum Porifera; class Demospongiae; order Dictyoceratida; family Spongiidae; genus Spongia; species Spongia lamella. The sequence continues at coordinate 161,028 of OZ005754.1, forward strand.
CCACTAGCTCTTCAGTATTGCATTATCTAGTGATCACAGCATTATCTAGTGATCACATGATGCTCCCTCTATAGAGCAACTACTAACAGTCAATAATCCTAGACCTGAAATGATGCAGTTGTTCATTCATTCAGAGAGTTCTCCTACTGTTAAGAGTGTGAGTACATGTTGTTATGTGTATCATGTGAGCTATTGTTCTGTATCGTGTGAGCTGTTGTTCTGTGTCAGACACATGAGCTATTGCTCTGTATCATGTGAGCTCCAATGCATACAGGTTGATGATACATTAGCTGAACTATCCAGGGCCAATTATGCAGCATTTTGGATTAATAAGAAATCTATTAATGTTGCCCCAATGGAGTCACATCAGGTACAGGTAGTCCATAGTTACTATGGTAACATATCATGATTGCTATCATTAGCTTACGGTCACCTTCATGCCTCATAATGAGGGAGAATTCTCACAGAAGTGGATCGTTATGGTAACCACTGCTCTTCAGTGTGGCATTTGTCACTATAGTGTATTACTTGTTAGGTCACGTATGGTAAAGAGAATGCTGTCAAAATTCACTTGACTTTCTCTGGGAAGGTAACAGTCGCTCATATAATGTACAGTAATATGTAGAGTGTTTATCATAGGCTGTGAAGGATTTAACTAGTACTACAAGATATCGTATTCTGGATGAGAAGGCAGTTCAAACTTCATTACTAACTGCTACATCTCCTAAGAGAAGACGCACAGATCAAAGATCATTAACTGATCAGTCTGAGGATGACAGTACACTAGTTATACCATCTCCCATCAGCTCTCTACCAACAAGGTAAGCTCACATGATCATCATATGATCATCATATGATCCACTGTGTCATAATGTAATATTGATTAGCTATATATAGCTATAGTTTTAGCTAGTAAGCTATTTCTATATTTGGATGCACCCACAGGAAGACAGCTGGTCATATACCATATAAGGCAGGGAAGGTGAAATTAGAGAGTACATTATTACAGTTCCCCAGTACAAGACGTGGTGAGTCATGCACAATGAAGATAAAAGTGTATAATGGAGAAAGCAGCGAGAACAAGGTAAAATATAAGATATTGGAGTGCAAAATCAAATTCTTTGGTTTTCCTTGCAGTTTGAAGTTGTTCAACCATTGCCGCCTTTCAGTATCCACAACAAACATAGAATATTTTCTCTACAGTAAGTTAACTTTTCAATAACAATCGTGATATTATTGTGTGATGTTTGCAGACACAAGCACGTAGCAAAGTTACCCATCACGTTCACACCACAGCGACCAAAACAAGACTATCATGGAATATTAACTATCAGAACGTCAGCTGGGCACCAGCTGTTAGCTGAGTTGAAAGGCTCCTCCACATGATCATATCATAGTGTATATTTTGTGTGTGTGTAGTGTGCTTTGTACCTTGTCTCTCCTTCTCTGTTCTTATGAAGTGTGTATATATATAAGCAACGTGACAAGAGGGTTGCTGATTATTGACATAGTGAAGTAATTGTGTTGTTATAGTGAAGTACATATTTGTTAAAGGGTTGGTTGGAGTGCATTAAAAATCAATTAAGTTATGATATTTTACAAAATCCTGCATTGGCTTTTCTTTTTCTTATTGTTGTCATGTAAAGGTTTAGTCAAATGAGCGACCATTGCTTGGTCAAATACTTCCTTCACACCTCGCTGTGTTAATGCTGAACATTCGATGTAAGCACGAGCTTTAATTGTCTTTGCTAGCTTTCTACCTTGTTCAGAAGTTATTGGTCTTTGTTTACTTTTCCTGAGCTTCTCTAATGTCAGTGGGTCATCCCTCAGATCACATTGTGTGCCAACCAGCACAAAAGGAGTCCTTGGACTAAAATGTCGAATTTCTGGTACCCACTTCTCAGAGACGTTGTCAAATGATGGCGGATAGGTGAGAGAGAAACACAATACAAATACATCAGTCATGGGATATGCCAAAGGTCTCAACCTATCAAATTCCTCCTGTAGACAAAGGTAGCGAGCTAGCTATAGAGCTGAGCAGCTGCATGCAGTGTTAATATGCTACTTACCTGGCCTGCAGTATCGAATAAGCCTAGCCGATACTGGTCTCCGCCAACAGCGACGTTCACTGCGTAGTTATCGAACACTGTAGGTCTGTAGTCGGTAGGGAAGGCATTGGAGGCGTATGACATCAACAAACAAGTCTTCCCCACCGATCCATCTCCGACTACAACACATTTTATAGTATCAGCCGGCTCTGACTGATCCATTGCAACTTTTGCTTATCGCCTGCAACTATATCAATCAACTGTATATTAATAATATAACTGATTGCTACTAGCTATATATCTTAACTAATGTTACTAAAAATAGCATGCATATATCTAAATATAGTACGTTGTTGCTATTTTTATGAACTGTCACGTGCACGTGAAAGATCAGCCATCACGTGTAGTCATTAGGCAATGTTAACGATATTATGAGTTGGTTTGGACGGGGAGTACCGGCAGCAGCTTTACTGCTGTTCATCACGTGGGTGTTATTGCTGGAAGCTGTTGTTGTTCACAGTCACCAAATAAAGAGACGACAGATTCGTCCGCCTCCTGGCATCAGCTCTGGTTGCATAAACGCCTTTTTTGGTCTGGAGAGCTCAGACCTAGCATGCTTGCTGCGTCTGGGCGAGAACGTAGGCTTCGAGAATGGCACTATAACAATAGAGCTTACAACAGAGCAACTGGATTTTGCATGTGGATCTTCCAGCTGCCAGCAAGCATTTGTAACATTGATAGAAGCTTGCGAGGTATGTAATGAATAGCAGATTAGCTAATATTCAGTGTCTGGGTAGCATCAGTATACAAACATTATTGCATGGTGACTGTCATAATGTCTCCTAGCATAGATTGAGGGACACATTGTCATATAGGGCACAGATGGTATAGACTCCAGAGTCTATACAATCTATGTATAGGGCTAGGTGAGTATGTATGGTAACATTAAGGCTTCTGTAGTCACTTAGATTGTAACATGATATCAATCATCCATGATATCAATCATCTGTGATATCAATTTACATGCAGTAGTATAATAATTGAGGTCTTCATTCATTGTTTGCAGTGATACTGACTTGTTGCAAACCAAGCAATACTCTAGTGATTTATGAGCATCATAGGAAGCCATGACAGAATGATGATATATTAATGCTGTACTAGACAGGCAGTGTTACTGTAGATTAAGGTGTAATGATGATATATTGAAATTGGCCCTATGTAATTTTACAGCTTTGAAGCCTAGCTAGTCGCATGAAAATATTAGCTAGTATTTGTAGCAACACTCAGGTGTCCATTACGTAGAGAATCCTTATATGGTAACTGTGTTATTGGCATTGAAATGATTTAGCAACTTTCCTGAAATTTAGTAAACGACTTGAATAAATATTTTCATGTTAATCAGCGTACAGGTATTACACGAATATTTGCAGCCCCCACATTTCCAGTTTATTACACTAGTTCAATAAAAATTATATTATGTGTATCGTTGTAGAATGAAGTTCGAGGGGCTATTGATTTATCAGATGCAGTAGATCTTGTTGATCTGTTGGCATTATTGTGTGTCAGAGATCAGAATGGTGGATATTGTTATCATGAATTAGAACGTCCTATTCTACAGGATGACCATGATCCAGTGAGCAGTAGTGTACACACACACACACACACATGTGTGTACATGTTTCCTTTATGGCTCAAGTTAAATGCGTAATAGTCTATGTTATGTTATTACCTCTATACAGTTGTTGCTGTGCAATTTGCGCTCACCACATCAGTTATGTTCTGCAGACTGTAAAACTGTGAGTCTCTGTGTAGTCACTAATGTAGAATGATTCATAAACACTTGCCCTTTGCTAGGCAATAGGCAGACACAACTCGACATGTTGTTTGGTGTCCTATCTATACCTGGTTGCTGGTAACAGGTAATAATGATGTAATAAAGATGTACAATGAACTATACTATACTGTTACAGTGTAGAGCTGCAGAATATTGCTACATCACTAATCTGGCAGTCTTGTAATCTCACTGCACCATCCCTATGTACTGGGGGTCAGTTGATGATCACTGAATGACATAACATTATTGTACATTGTATAGTTGCTCGTACTAACTCAGCCATCTGTGGCAACTCAAAAGGTGATGATGGCAGTGATGCTGGAGTGATAGTAGGAGGAGTAATCGGTGCATTAGTTATCATTTTACTGATCGCCATATTGGGGATCCAGTTGACGTATATGGCATTGAAATACCGAGCAAGGTAAATAACTTGTGCTGTTCATCAAGTGCTGTAAATGACGATGTACAGTTAACTGATGAATGATCAGTTAATGTTCTAATATTTTAAATCAGGCATGCGCCGGCCTCCAGCCGTGCTGGCAGAATCTTTTGTGTCTAGTTTCTTTTGGCCAGGAAGTCACTTTGTGTGTGTGCATGTCTAATCACATGAAGTGGAGCCTTAATATAGATTAGGTGTTAACGTCACTTCATCACCTCGATTCTCTGTCAATTTAGTTGACAACTTGTCGACTGGTAGTAATGTTATGTTTACTATGTATATATATGGTTGCCATAGCTAGTTACCATAGCAACCATCACTACATATACTGGCAGTATACAGTGATAACAGTTCATGAACTGTTCATGATCATTACCATCCTCCTTGTGTAGTATAGTAACTGTAATGCTGTGACTGACTACTGCATACTTATAATATTATTATGTTGTTTATGTTATTATTGTGTTCTCCGATGAAGTCATAATGACAGTATGTGTTCATTACATAGGAACAGTTATGGTGTTAATGGTCAAAAGGATGACATGAAATTGAAGTTTGCTGATCATGAACACACTGAAGCAATGACAACCTAACACTATCAGCATGACTGTATTACCCATCTAACATGACTTGATATTTACCATTATTTTTGTATTTTTAAATAAATTTGTTGTCTGTGGTTAACAATCTATCATCTCTAGATCTGTTCCTATAATCTACTGTATTCAGCCAGCTGTATATTTGTATAGTATCATCATGGATAGTATCTATGGTATCATCTGTTGATATGGCTGTAGTGTGGTATGTCATTGTACAACATGCATCACCGTGTTTAATTTCTTAGTTCTGGATTATTACTGCTTCTCTGTATTACTATGGTATTACTAGTTCTCCATGACTTCGATGATGCATGTACGAGATTTGTGTGGTATCATTTTACAATTTACGGTAATTCTGTAAATATTGAAATTTATTTGAAATACTTAACGTTGCTAAGAAACAAAGTGTGAAAATGCCAAGTATATTTTTCTGGAGAAGAAAACGCAAACAGAAAAGTAAGAAGAAGGATGATAAGGTTAGATTGTATTTACAGTGAACGAGCACGTGATACAAGGTATCAACTAGAGTACAAACACGACGAGCGATGATGCAGCGTCACAACCCGCGGCTCCACCGGGTGACACTTCTGCGAACAGTACTGCTCTAACAGTACAAGCCCCGCCCTCAGTACCCCAGCTGCCAATAGTAGAAGCTTCCTATGAAGTATTAACAAGAGGCTCTAGTGGCAATGAATCCGATAACACTGAACCGGGTGGGTGTATATGAGCGTTATATTAGAGTATATTCCTTATGTGTAATTTTAAGTTGAATGATTCACTATTATAGTCACTACATACCCATTAACTGTTGTTGTAAAATTACTATGACAGACAGCCATGTTATATCATTCCATGGCCAATTGTTCAATGCTTCATTACACAAATATGCATTAAATGATCACAGGTTATTCAGTGGTAAGTCATAACAAGACCATCACATCCCCGGCACATGAAGGTGCTACACCAGTACAATCATCAACAGTGGCTGATAATAAGGTAAGAGACTATCAATAGGTCAGTGTCAGGTATACTGACTACTCGTAAAGCTCAGGAACAATTCTTCACTACACACTGATAGTCACAATGCTTCTGATAAAGAAAAATCTCAATCAATTTTTGATGTTGATCCCGAGCAGTTGTATAGTAAAGTATTGACCAAGAAGGAGCAGCAACAGAAGTCGGTCACTCAGTCACAGAGTGAATATAGTTTTCTACATCACAAGAAAGTCGATGATGTTGTATTACCAGTGTGTAGCCCTCAACTGTACAGCATATTAGATAGTCCTCACAGGACAATACCAACATCAGCTATTACTAAACATACCAGCATTGATTTCACTACTCCAGTTACAGCAGAGTACAGTAGTAATGACAGTTCATATGCTAGCAGTGATGGTGATAAGCATAGATCACATCAAAGACATAAACCTTTTCAGCCGATCGTATATCTTCCTCCAGTATCTTCATCAGAGAGGAGACATGGGTCGGGTAATAAAAGGATTAGGAGACATCATCGTGATGATTCTGACATGGCAGCCAGAAGTGCTTCAAGTGATCGTCTGAAGAAGAATGAGTTTCTTGTGCAAGGAACAACTCTTGATGGTAGTGTGACACTCTACGCAGCCTCTCCAGTTGGCAGCCCCATACCTGCAGATCAAGCTGGTCCAATATTGAACAAGTTGCCATCACGACCAATATCAAGGCAAGACCACATGACCGTATCATCCATGGAACAATCTGCCATAACTTCTCAACCATTATCCCACCCCCTTCCTCACCGATCAGTGGAGCAACAACGATCACCAGAACAACCTTTAATGATGAAACAGCAGCAGCAACATTGCACTACACCAGTGCCTCAACCTGTATCAACATCTGCATCATTGACCACTAGTGTTGACTTCCCTGATTATCAACAACATCAAGGTCAAAAATTGAGTTATAGTTTACCTGCCACTATTACTGGTTTTGATCGCTCTGATCAACCTCAAGGTCAAAATGCTGATGGTAACAAGCCATTGTCTGCTAATCTTGATCAACATGTAGGGCACAGTTCTAAATCATTAACTGGCAATAATAATGAAACACGTCAAGATCAACGTATGGGCAGTAGCCTATACCAAGATATGTTGGAACTGATGCAGAAGAGAGAAACACAATTAACACTACAGGTAAACACTATCACAGCTGATAAGGACAGGCTACAAGCAGAGAAGACATTATTACAACAAGAAAATGAGTCCAGCCGTAAGCTAACATTAATGTGTATGCATTAATAAGGTTAGTATTGTCACAGGAGAAACAATTCCAATGTTACACAGTCAAGTGAGCTCATTACAAGTAGAGAACCAGATGCTGCAATTGACAAGTAATAGTTATCGTAGTATTAAAATACTGCTAGTGTGTATTGTGATGTAGTCGAGAAGTTGAATGAGGAGTTGTCCAATGTACAACAAATATCATCAACACATAGTTCAGTGTATTCATCCAATGAGAGTAGAGTATATGATGTTACCGTGAGTATTGTGTTACCCTGGGTTCTACCATCACTGGTTGCTATAGGATACCAATAATGAAGGACAGATGATGTCACAGGACCAATCGATGCCTAAAAATAGTACAGTCACAAAAATTCCTAATAAGGTAATGATTGCTAGTTATTATAATTACATTATTGGTCATTGTCATAGCAACAAGCATCATTAATGGCAGATGCTCATAGTCTTGGACTATCTGATAATACCAGCAGGTGGGTGTGATCTTTATAACATTATGAGATCAGTAACACATACTGTATAATTACTATAGCTGGAGTAAAAGTACTCACAAATCACCACTGGAGGAAAATGCCATCTTAGTAAAGGAGTTACAAAGACAACAAGAATTGATCAAGGAAATGCAACAAGATCACAAGTCTGAATGTAAGCCGCTACTACTCCATCCCTCCCTGATCATGAATTATTATAGTATCAAAGATGAGCCGCAAGTTACAACGAGCCTATCATGATAGGGACAGTTTGATAAACACACTGGCTGATATGGAGAAGAAACAGAAACACTTACAGGAGAGATTGTCAGTAGCTAATGAGACAATGTCACATCAAATTTCACTACATGAACACCAGCAATCCATCAAGGAGTTACAACAGTGAGCAACAATATCATGTAGTCAAAATTATGTGGGAAATTTTTTGCAAATTTAATGAGTTCCTTCGTGAAAGGCTGTGCCTAAAATTTATGATACCTAGTGAAGACACGTATATCTTACCATAGGATGTTGGATGAACTGATGGTTACTCATGAGACAGTCACTAGTGCACAAGCTGATAAACTTGATGTAAGCGATTATAATATAATTATTATAATGATCATGTTATGTTATTGCAGTTACTGAAGAGAGAGAAGAAATCTTTGACAAACAAACTAACAAGTATTAATTTGTATTTAATCAAAATACACATCAATATTTCTAATTACAGAGGCCAAGAACATAATAGTGGAGTTAGAGACACAATGTGCTGGACTGCATAAGGCCAATAGGAGACTGAAGGAGGAAATGGACAGATTGCAGGAGAACGCTGAGATGTCAAGAGATAGAGAAAACTTTGTACACAATGAATTATCTAAAGCAATACTACAGGTATACAGCATATGTTATTACAACTGGAGTGTACTCATTGTGTAGGCAGAGAAGACTGCAGTTGAAAGAGATGCATTAGCTCAACTAGTCAGTAATCTATTTAATGCTCACTCTATAATTGATCGCACACACTACAGGCTCATAGCCAGCAGGTGACAAGCGAGAGAGTCATTGAGAAGAGGAAAAAGGACAAGTCTACCATTAAACACTTAAAGAAGAAATTAAATGTAACCTTATCTACCAAAGCCATGTTACACTAAACTAATACATTATAATATGCTATAGCAACCACAGCCATCCACTGGTGAAGTGATTACAACTGATGATGTTGACTAGTAGGTAGTATCTAATACAACACTCAATGTCATTGTTTCCATGGTGACAGTGCCTACAGTACCGACCAAGAGTTGGCACGGCAACAAGAACATTGTCAAGAAGCTATTAAACATATTAAGTTACTGGAGAGGAGCAAACAAGAAGAACTTCGTAAGACCACTGGACCAGTGAGGTAATATATTAGTGGTGAGCATCTATTAGATACCGGTACTTAAAATACAAATTTTAAAATGAGAAGAGCCACTAAAGTCTGTACGTAGGCATACTAAAGTTTGATTATTGTAATTTCACTATACACATTGTAACAGAAGGGATGAGATACTGATATTATACATTATTTACTTCATTAGGAATTCAGAGAGACACTTGGACAAATTGTGGAAGGCAGCCGTCACCTCCAAATAATTCTCATTCAATTGTACTGTGAATTTTTGTATCTACAAATATAACTTTAGCAAGTCGCTGGACTCGCTACACTACACCATGGTGAACAATTCATATTAATAAATTCTTATCATATGTGAAAACAACTTTACATTGAGAATGTTCTCTATTACAGAATGCGTAGATCTAACGGTACCTACGCAATGACAATGTGTTGTGTTTTTTCCAATTGGCATAGCGGGAACCTCCCTGAATTTTTGTTCTTCGGTGACCTTTACCCAGTCCTCTGTATTTTTTACCAGCGGCTGTGAGGCCTCGCATTTCACGATGTGCAGTTTTACATATCCAATTGATTCTTGGATCTCTCCTGATCACCTTGTGTGCTGGGTCAACCATGATCACTTCGTAGAACTTGTAGATGGAGTCCTGACCCACGAAATATGATGACAGTACTCTCAAGCCACCACAGTGACGTCCTGCTCGTGTCTGTAATTACACAACACTACTGATATTTACAATTACTTAATAAATTATATTACAAGCCCTGAGTGTAAATTAACACGACCAATTGCATAACATGGGTTCCAACACCTTAATGACATCTCACACGCCAAGATTAATTATAAATATTTGAAATCATGAAATCAGGCAGATTTTCAATGAAATCAATTGATTTTGAAATCTCTTATACCGGATTTGGAGTGTTGGACCCCTCACAGTATCACAAGTTCTACAGTAGCTTCAAATATACCACACACACAAGCATTGCACTTTACTATTACTATTGCCTAGAGTATACATAAATTATGACTCTTGCTATTACTATAAACAATACCTCTGCTACGGATCGTAAAGAAGCTTGGAATTTCAACTCGTTCACTCCTTGATTGGTTGGTTTACCATACGTAGCACCTTTCGGCACCGGCCTCTTTCTACCACCTCTACGAACCCTCACGCGGTAAATTACATATCCTTGCTTTGCTTTGTAGCCTAAGCGACGAGCCTTATCTGGGCGAGTTGGCCTAGGAGCTCGATGAATCTTGCTTAGCTGCCTGAAGTACCAGCACCGCACTCTTAGTAGAAATCTTAACAAATCACTTTGCTTCTTCTTGTATAGTTCCTCTAAATACTTGTATGCTCCCATAATCCAACCCTTCAAAAACACACAACCATGTAGCGTATGAGGTCTCTCTTATTAAAACATCAAAAGACAAATCACTAACTGGCTAAACATTACTATTATAGTGTAGTTAATGTGAAGATTAAGGGATATGGCGTAGATTACAAAACCCACCTGACTCTTCTATTACACGCGTGAGGAAGGGATAGGCAATAATCAGAAATTATAGTGCACGTGATGTACCACATTATAAGCGATAAGCTTCACCCTGAGTAAAGTGAAGCAGTAGGTGAACGATTACAAGCTTTCCAGGTAAAAGCAATGTCTTACCGTGCCAACGTCAGTCTCGCCGTGCAATGCATAAAACCATAGATAGTAATCGGTGCGAAGTGTTATAAAGCTCGCAATCACTTGGTAGCTCCCCTTATGGCTGATAGTGTGTGCACGGCAGTGGGCCAGGTGGCCGGGTGGAGTGAAAATATTTGACAAGATGGTTGTTACTGTAGAAGTTGAAGTATGCGCCTGCGCAAAGGTGATTGCGGGGTAATCGATCTGGTGCACGAATACTGTAGCGTGGTGAAGCAATGCTGAGAGTAATTCACTTTGTCATCGCTTTCAGTTTCATCTCTGAAACCCTGGCGGGTAATTGCTATAAATTAATTGTATATATACTGTTGGGTATTTTGTTTCATATATCAGTAGTCGGCGGTAGCGCTATATTGACTATTAAATATGGTTGGCATTCCGTGTGTGGTGCATTCCAGCATAAAAATAGCTTATGTATCGTTTTACTCTATAGTGTTGCCATATCAACGCATATCAAAAGGTTTTGTCGGATTTTCCATCAACATAAAAATTATAGACTAATAGCTAGTCTCGCGTGGCCAGACCGCTATTTCCGCGCAGGGCGTTTATCGCTTGCAGTATAAGCGCCCGCGTTTATCGTTTATCGCCTGCGCGGGCGCTTATACTGCAAGCGATAAACGCCCTGCGCGGAAATAGCGGTCTGGCCACGCGAGACTAACTAATAGCTGCGATCATAGAGTATAGGGATTGGAAACGCAAATATTATCCGCGTTACGGCTGACGTCACAAAACATGTTTCATCTATAGTCTCGTGAACCAGACCCTCTTTCTCCGCAGGGGGCTTATCGATTGGAGATTATAAGCGCTTATGATCTCCAATCCATAAGCGCCCTGCGGAGAAATAGGGTCTGATTCACGAGACTATTTCATCTAGTGCCTACCGTGTACATTCGAGATTCAGTGTATAATAAATCTTGTTCTTATGAAGCATCCCCATACAAAACGAAAGCATACGTAATTGATTGATTCCATGAAATTTGCTATGCTCTCACGTACGGCTCTACAGGTACACAAAGAATTCATGCTCCGTCTAAATTATACTAAAAGGCATTATTTAACTGCCGTAAGTGATACCCATCTTGATGTACGATAATATTACTAAGCAAAATATCCAGTAAAAAAAACTCGGAAGCAATATCCAGTTGGCTCCTAGAGGTACACAACGCTTGCACATTTATCATGATGTAGAAATCAGTATTAACTGCCCTACAGGAAATAATCACTTCAAACTGTAAGATAACATCAATTGCATTCGCGAGAGCTAATTTATCACCTGTAACTACACAAAATCACTCCCCATAGGAAAACAGGAAGTACCGTATAGTGCGAAACGTTGGCGGTGGAAAACATTGGTGAATTTGGCGAATTGAACTTCGATTCGCCAAAATTTTCCCTTCCAGTGTTTTCAAATCCGTAAATTTGATCTCACATGATCCGGTTGATTTAACGCATGATTCCTTCGTTCGAACACGGCTGCAGGTTAACACCTGTCGTGTCGTTGACTTCTCCAGCCCTTCCTGGCCCCGATGGTCCACTGAGTGAAAAGGTTCCACGTTACCGTATACTGTACGTTTACGAGCGAGTGTACGGGTATAGCCTAGTGTATTGTACTAGTCCAGCTGGGGACTGGTTGGGTCTATTGTCGTAAACTGACGCGAACTCTGACGTGTTATTTGCGCTAGGTAGTCTTATAATGCAGGTTTATTTTTTCGTTATTCTCGCTGATTCGCCAAAGTTTTACGCCGCCAACGTTTCGCACTATATGGTAGGATAGCGGTAACACGGATGTCTTCAGATAGTTTTGGCGCTCACTGTAACAAATACATAGTAACACATCACGTGATGTACTTCCATTTCCAATCCTATGCTGCAATCAACCATAGCCACCAAATTTGGAATGCTCAGGTTGGCGGCATATCAAAGCGTTTGTCATGGGAAGCAGAGGTTGATAGCTTTTCATACAATGGCTGTAATCGATAGTACTAAATACATGAAGCGCTTATACTGTACACCTTGTGCTATAAAAGGTCACTCAATGCACGTGTAGCTAACTGAGTTGCTGCGTACTGACATACATATAGCTACTGTACTCATTATAGTTAACACATAGCTTGCATGGGCAATTCATAAGGAGGTGGTTGATACCAAGTCTGACAAATTTGGATAGCTAGCCGGGTTGAGCCTGTCAGCAGGAATGTAGCGGCTAGCACTGACAAAATGGACACTGATAATTTGCTCCATTCAAAACATCGTGTAAACACACGGAGCACGCAGATGCCCAAATTATATCATAGTCGAGATCATGGTCTCAGCGCTTTTTCATGAAATGCAGAAACCTGTAAGAAGGCTTGTATTTTTATGGGAATAGCTATGGACCTGTCAGCTCATTTGACAAGTATATCTTGTGTCATTTTCCTTGAAATCAATCAAAAAATTGAAAGCTATTTGAGTGCTTGCAATTCCTCATTAATAGAAAGAAGCCATTCATAGTTAAATCAACTATACACAGGATGTAGATATGAATAAACTGTTATTCTGCAGATAAACAACATACTTACTACTAGGGTGGCTTATGCTATAGAGGCATCTTTACTACAATAGCTTAGTATGATATGATGGGTTACCTAGTTGGTGCCTATGTTTGTAAATATGTAAAAATGTGATTTTATCATTGCATGACAGATAGTAGCTATGATTGTAATACTCTAGTCCCAGATAATATTAGTGACTGTTCTATTAGAAAGTGCCAGTTTATTTTTGCTATAATTACAGGTCACACTTTCAGGTCATCATATGGGTCATCTGATCAGGTCATCATATGGGTCATCTGATCAGGTCAAAGTCAATGGCTCAGCAGGTCATCTAACACTTACATAGATGACTTATTAAAAGCCACCATATATACTTGGTTAAATGCCTTGAAAAATTGTTGCAGCAACTATTCAAGTGTGACACTACTTGTTGTATTTAATACTCAAAGATGTTGTTTATAGCCAAAATCGATTGTGGTACTGATCAAATGCGGCTACTAGTGAAAGTGCAGCATTTGACCAGTAAATACGGTATGTCAATATAAGCACCCCTTTAAAAAATTCTCATTGAAAATTACACCTGGCTACTACTTGTTTTACTGATCATAAAATTGCTCTGATTTACAAATCCTTCACTTTTAATGATATACAAATACCTCAGTAAATTTCAGAACGATGCACTAACAGATTTTCTGGTAGGCGTGAAAACAAATCAGTAAAATTTTTATCAGAATTGTATAAATTTTATTAGCCAAATTTCATGGAAATACTGTAGGAAGAATGGTTTTTGGTCTGATGTGAAGAAGAAAAATATTGACGATTTTCAGGAATCCATATCTCAGGAATTGCTATGGCAATTTCTTTCAAATTTGGTATGTAGCTAAGGTGCGGTATATGAAGGCAATAAAATAAGTAAATTTGGTAGAAATCATGCACCCCAATAGTTTTTGAGTTATGGGAGGCTGAAACTGGCAACTTGACTGATCACGTAAATAATTATCACTCGTGTGCCTGCATGTTGTTCACACATGGCCGTGTGTTTTTGATATATGGACACAAAGTGGATGCCAAACTGCATGACTATGTGTTAGAGGATTTACTCATAATAATTACACTTGGTAGATCAGTGTGCTGCTGGTTCAATGCCATATTGTAAACGATCCATTATTAGCTAAGAAACAGTTGTAAATAGCTTGCTACAGCCTATGGTGAGACTTTTCATAGAATTATAATTTGGGGACTTATAGCTTGAGGGTCAATTGTATGGTTAGTAAGTAGCTATATAGCTACATAGCTTACAATTATAGTTACAATATAAAATATCTGGTGTTATTTCTCCATAGCATATTATGGTGATATACGGATCTTGGGGGGCGGTAGAGATGGTCTGCTGCAGTTTGACCGTGGTGATTATAACTGGGGTGCTGTATGTAAAAATGGATTTGATGATGATGCTGGAGATGTGGCATGTAGACAACTAGGATACCTGCGGTCCAGTGATGTGTATATCTATGACTAGTATGTAACACTATTTTACAGAGCATGTATTTGTAGTATATATCACCGTGAATGCTATAATTATATGTATGGACTAAGGCAAGCGAAGCATTTATCAATGAGATGGCTACATGCATTCTTACCTATAGCTACAGTAGTGGATGTTGTAGCTAGCCGGCTATATAATCCAGTATGAAATATTGTATATTTTAATTTCATACAACACTGATCCACACTTTTAATGACAAAAGTTTCCTAATGCTAATATGAAATTTTCAAGGAGGAATAGCTACTTTTATATAATAGCTAGCTATTGTAGTGACATTCCTAGCTATTGTAACAAGTCCATGGATGGTTGCTATTGCCATTCATTTGTTGAATCATAAAAGTTCCCCCTTGAAAGTTTCTGGTATGATTCAGTTGTATAAATGAACTTCACTAGTCTATCTATTTAGCTGCCATGTGTGTGTTATTTTATATAGTTTCGACCGTTATGTCATTAGAGTTTGTTATGTTGACTGTGATGGTGATGAAGATAGACTAAAAGACTGTAACATAAGGACTACTTCTTCTTCTTCATGTGCATGTAGTGGTGGCGTTGTTGGCATTACTTGCAGTAAGTAACTTGTTAACTATTATACTCTATGATCATGTGATCTTGTAGCTAACACCCTGACTGCTGGAATGGTTGCTGGCATAGTGATAGGAGTACTGGTGTTTGTTGGCCTCATTACTACCTGTGTCATAGTGTGCTTCTGTTGCTTAGTCCCAACCTGTCCATGTTACTACAGGAGTTCTCGTACTACTCGTACAGTTGTTGTCACTCAACCAACTGCACAAGTGGTAACAGCCACTACTACTAGTGCTAAAGCTACAAATTATCAACCTCCTCCTCCGCCTGCCTATGTTCCTGATACTGGTTATCAACCGTATCCACCCACTGCTACTACTGCCAAGTATTGAGTGACTTGTTGCTAGCCTGTCTCCTGTAGTAAATATAGTTAGTCATTTTTGTATATAGCACATTTAACTGATTAGTTAACTATGTAGGCTGCTTGAACCGCTGATTTTTTAGCTATCATAGTAAATATTTGTGACTGATCACAATGTAGTATAGTGTCACACAACAGTGATTATGATAACGGCATAAAATAAGTCAACACAAAACTGTCATAGCTGTAGCTGTGATATGAAGCATCAGTACAAATACATAGTTATAGGCAGCTGGATATTATGTTGGAATACTTTTGGTGCTTAGAAATGTCAACTGATCTGCAGTCTCATGATGTAGTGCTATACAGATCAGCTACTGCATAGCTACTGCTGTAATAGCTAATTCATAATCTGTCAATACTACTATATTGTTGACTGTTCTATTAGAGTAACTATATTGATCTGCTTTCTGTGACATGACCACAGAGTCAATATGCAAATTGACAGCATATAGCCATTGTTATTAAGTTATATAGTGTGAGAACTAAAAGAATAGGAATATTCAAAGCATAGGAGGCTTAGCAGTTAGCTACATGTCTCCTCGCCATTACTAACCAGTTGTCATGTGTTACCATCCCTTATCCAACTCCCAGCTGTAATTACTATCATCTAGCTATAAGTTATGTCTCAGTGTATAGTTCACTTTTTGTGTAAGTTGTAGTTTTTCAGCTGTTAATTGACAGAAT
>OZ005754.1:182500-185000 GCA_963930835.1 Spongia lamella
TTATGTTATATAGCTACAGTAATTTAGCCTATCCATGTTAGACACATGCATGGTATAATGATGTGCTTCATTTAGCTACTATATATGGTTATAGCAAACTACGGCAATGATCCAGTGCTCTGTTTTTGTACTGCATGTAGCTAGCATAAAAAGTTCAAGGGTGAAATTAAAATTACCTGAAATTGTGATTTTAGCAGTGGATTGCAGAGTTAGCTATACACTAGCTATATGTATATATAGGCTATAGGCTATATAGTTTAAAAATTTGTGTTTATTCAAAAATTCACATGCAGTATCCAACAATGAAGTTTTGCCATAAATATCTTTGTATACCTAGTAGCTTATATACCTAGTAGCTTGTATACCTAGTAGCTTATATACCTAGTAGCTTATATACCTAGTAGCTTATAGCTATACATGCATGCACATGGATTGTTTAGTTTATACCCTTGAATAGCTATAGTTGTTAACTTGTGCATGCATGCCATGTTTGGGGAGTCATGTGTAAGTTAGCTAGATAGCTAGCTTGCTATTATGTCTAGTTAGTTACCATTTAAAATGGCTATATATTATAATGTTATTTCTCCATAGCATATTATGGTGATGTACGGATCCGCCAGGGCGGTAGAGATGGTCTGTTAGAGTTTGACATTGGTGGAAATCACTGGGGTACTGTATGTAGTGATGGATTTGATGATGATGATGGAGATGTGGCATGTAGACAACTAGGATACCTGCGGTCCAGTGATGTCTATGTTAAAAATCAGTATGTAGCTATAGCTAATACTATATACTGTATATATATAGCTATATATAGTGCATATAGCTATATATAGTGCATATAGCTATATATAGTGCATATAGCTATATATAGTTGCATATAGCTATATATAGTGCATATAGCTATATATAGTTGCATATAGCTATATATATAGTGCATATAGCTATATATAGTGCATATAGCTATATATAGTGCATATAGCTACACAGCACGTATAGCTATATCTCTTTCATTGTGTACATCTGTATGGTATTAGCGTATGATTAATCTGGTGTTGGGGTTCACACTATCATGACACACATTCAACAGGTTTGGCTAAAGAAAAACTATAGATCAGTCTGGAGTATTGCATAGATGTGATTATAGAATTGAAATTTAATTTTGTAACACTGAGCAAGATGCATAATTATTATTTACTTACACAAAAATTTATAATGGCTATATAATATATTAATGACATTCCTACTTGTAACAAGGTGTCTATGATAGCTATAACCATTCATTTGTTGAATCATAAAAGTTTCCAGTATGATTTCTTGTTTGATTCATGTATTAATGAATTAATTATGTTATTTTATATAGTTTCGACGCTTATGTCATTAAAGTTTGTTATGTTGACTGTGGTGGTAATGAAGATAGACTACAAGACTGTTACATTAGGACTAATTCTTCATGTCACAAGTGTAGTGGTGATGTTGTTGGCATTACTTGCAGTAAGTAACTTGTTAACTATTATACTCTATGATCATGTGATCTTATAGCTAACACCCTAACTGCTGAAATGGTTGCTGGCATAGTGATAGGAGTACTGGTGTTTGTTGGCCTCATTACTACCTGTGTCATAGTGTGCTTCTGTTGCTTAGTCCCAACCTGTCCATGTTACTACAGGAGTTTTCGTACTACTCGTACAGTTGTTGTCACTCAACCAACTGCACAAGTGGTAACAGCCACTACTACTAGTGCTAAAGCTACAAATTATCAACCTCCTCCGCCTGCCTATGTTCCTGATACTGGTTATCAACCGTATCCACCCACTGCTACTACTGCCAAGTATTGAGTGACTTGTTGCTAGCCTGTCTCCTGTAGTAGACATAGTTAGTCATTTTTGTATATAGCACATTTAACTGATTAGTTAACTATGTAGGCTGCTTGAACCGCTGATTTTTTAGCTATCATAGTAAATATTTGTGACTGATCACAATGTATAGTATAGTGTCACACAACAGTGATTATGATAACGGCATAAAATAAGTCAACACAAAACTGTCATAGCTGTAGCTGTGATATAAAACATCAGTACAAATACATAGTTATAGGCAGCTGGATATTATGTTGGAATACTTTTGGTGCTTAGAAATGTCAACTGATCTGCAGTCTCATGATGTAGTGCTATACAGATCAGCTACTGCATAGCTACTGCTGTAATAGCTAATTCATAATCTGTCAATACTACTACATGGCTGACTGTTCTATTAGAGTAGCTATATTGATCTGCTTTCTGTGACATGACCACAGAGTCAATATGCAAATTGACGGCATATAGCCATTGTTATTAAGTTATATAGTGTGAGAACTAAAAGAATAGGAATATTCAAAGCATAGGAGGCTTAGCAGCTAGCTACATGTCCCCTCGCCATTACTAACCAGTTGTCATGCGTTACCATCCCTTATCCAACTCCTAGCTGTAATTACTATCATCTAGCTATACGTTATGTCACA